>ATSW01008601.1:0-11714 GCA_000444245.1 Botryllus schlosseri | reverse complement strand
TTCCCAACCTGTGGTACGCGTACCACTAGTGGTACGCGAAGGTCTTCCAGGTGGTACGCGAGTAGATTCTGTTTTTTTCGACCGAAGGAAGTTATTAGTTCAGGTGAGGTTGATTTTGAATTTTTTCAAGTTTTTTGACTAGTGGTGAAAAAATAATTCTATGCATTTCATCAAACCGGGCTGATAATGCTTAGTTTAATAAAATTTGGTAGTACCAGGGCGATTTTTTTTTTGACAAAATTGAAGCATTAGGTCAAAAAATCGTGAAAATTGTTTACAAAGTCAAAATTTTTTTGACCCCTCCATTTCGTTTGTATCGTAGATTTTGATATTTTACGGCTTGTAGCCTCCTTTATAGGCCTGCCGTTGTAGATGGCCCATTGTCTGCTGATCGTGGATCATAAACTGTCGAACGATACAAATAGGTTGACAATTGACATGGTGTTATGGTCAACGTATACCGCAATATCCTTACTAAAGCAAGGCTGCTAGGGCATTGCATGGTTCTTTTATCAAGAAGCGCATGATGAATAATTGTGATGGATGACAGCATTGTAAGAATGAAACAACATGGTGTGTCCCCGGCAGTGAACGCACAACTTCAGTGTTGTCAGCCAACAACAACTGCTGTTGAACGGTTTTTCTCCATTCTTGGCAAGATGCTTAGTAAGGACAGACACTTTCCACCCCATAAATGTAGTAAGGTATCGTTCGTTATACTGCAACAAATTTTATTTAACTGTACCATAATACGCGGTGTAACTACTATAGGCCAGATATCGTTAAAATAAAGTTTTTTCATGTCAAAATTTGTCAGTCTTCAAGTCAAAAACGCTTTTCCAGGCCTTACTACTTCGTAAGGAGAGACAGTCCTATCCAGAAATGATTGTCAGTAGTATAATTTTAACATTATGAGCGAAGTTGGTCAAAAGTTGGTCAAAATTAAGTTTTTTATATCAACATCCTCAGATTTTTAGGTAAAAAAATAGCCCTGGTTATTACACCCCACATAAGTAAAATACGTGATTATGGCGTCATAAATGGTGAAAACATTTTGACCGCCTACGGCGTGCGTAAATTATGTAGGTGGTACGCGAGCACTGCATAAGACCTCGAAGTGGTACGTGGGTGGGAAAAGGTTGGGAAACACTGCTTTATGCGGTAGGCTGAATGCCAAATCGCCGCACGCAGACCCTGGATACTCGACTTTGATAACGTACTTACTACTGTAAGTATTGAGTCACAGCCTTAAAACTTCGTACAGTGCTAGATTCCCTCATCAAGATATATAATATGAAATTTTGTTATCCATCGCCGTATAAAATTCATTAAAATTGCACACATATCAATGCTGGCTTTTGCGAATAATCTGCTCTGCGGTAGGCTGAATGCCAGATCAGCGCGCACCCTGACATACTCGACTTTGATAACGAAATTGCTGCCGTAATCATTGAGTTACAGCCTTGAAACTCGATACAGTGACAGATGTCTCCATCAAAATACATAATACGAAATTTTGTTGTCCATCGCGAAATGAAACAAAACAAATAATTCAAAACCTATATATAGCAATTCCGGCTTTTGCGAAAAATCTGCCATGCGGTAGTAGATGCCAGATCAGCGCTCAACCTGATAAACTCGACTATGATAACGAAATTACTATCCTAGTCATCGAGTCACATCTGTAAAAATTGGTTCGGTGTACGATGCAATCATCTGGCCTTCAGCCAACCGCATAACAGATTTTTCGCGAAATACAGGATTAATATGTGTAGAGCTTGATTGTGTTCTATACGGCGATGGATAACCAAATTTCGTACTATATACCTTGTAGAGATGTACGGATCATGGTTTTTCAGGATCCTGATCCAATCCTGTTTCATGATATCATAATCCTGATCCAATTCTGATCCTATTGCAATCGCATATTTCAGTATCCGAGTCCAAAAATAATCCTGTTTTCAAAAATTGCTTCATGATCCATGTTACTATGAGTAGCGCTAAATATTATATTACCATATGTGATTTCAGAAAAAGAAAACATCAACAGAAGCTGAAGGCAGGATGAACTTACTAATTAATAGTAGTTTACATACTGCAAACAGACAATCTATAACTTTAATTGTATTCAAGTGCTGCAACATGGTAATCGTTAAGATACAGACTGAAAAAAATGATGGCACAATCAGCCTGACCTCACTTGAAAACATCCTCACAAGCACGTTATAACACAAATAAAGCATCTAAGCCGCCAGCTGAGAGGAAGGATCGTTTTTTGTCAATAGTATTCCACGCAAACTGAATACCCTTTCACTGGATGCACTTACTGATATTGATTGAATGCTGATTCTGATTTCCCCAACAGCAAGTCTATACTGAGATTTGTATACATGACAATTGTACTGGGATTCGTCCAATACTTCAGTAAGCCGATGCCATCTCAAAACTCTTAGTCACTCAAAAGACTCTTAATATAGTATTCGAGCTAATCTCCTAATCAGTTTAACTTTGAGATGATATTGGCAGCACAAAACATACTCAGCATATTTCCCATCTTGCTTGTGTACCAAGTGTCGGAACTGTCTTCAAACATCGCTTTTCGTCTTTGTGACAGTATTTTCGTCAGCAGTTACAACGTCATTTCGAGCAATCAATTCTGAAATCTCTGACATCATGAATTGGGCAAGAACCCCAAATGATATCAAGATGTCACGAATAAGCAACTCAAGACGATTCTGCCGTTGAAATTTCCTACGCGGAAAATACATATTATACGACTTTTTCATGTAAAGATAAGTTTTACGTTGTCTGAATCTAAACATGTTGGACATGATTCTGATCAGGTTTTCGTCAAAATAAAAATCCTGTCCTGATCCGGATCCGGCAAAACAGTAAAATTTGGAATCAGGATCCAATCCTGTTGCCAAAAAATCACCCGGATTCCTGACCTGTTAGAATCCAAAATCCTGATCCTGTACATCTCTAATACCTTGATGATGGAATCTAACACTGTGCCAAGTTTCAAGGTGTTTGCGTGCGCTGATTTGGCTTTGAGCCTACCGCATAAGGGAATTTCCGCGAAATTTGATATTGGTATATGTGAATTTTGAAAGTGTTCCATACCGAGATGGATGAAAAAATGCGGTATGGTATATCTTGGCTGTGGTATCTAACTTCGCAGAAAGTTTCAGGATTGTCACTCAATGATTAGCATGGTAATTCCGTTCTGAAAGTCGGCAATATATCGGTGCGCGCTATCTACCAGACACTCGACTTTGACAGCGAAATTTCTACGCTAATCATTGAGTCACAGCCTTGAAACTTTGTACAGTGCTAGAAGACAGCATCAAAATATACCATACTATATCCTGTCAACCAACTCGATATGGAACACAGTCAAAATCAACAAAGACCAATAGCGACTCTGCCTTTAATTAGTGCTGCATACGGATCGACAATAACAAAGTCATAAAAGGTATCAGGGCATGACGGTCACGTGATTTTTCGAGTGTCCACTGTGCAGTGTCCACGCCACCCTTGAGTACACGCTGGTTGTACTAGAACGCACTTTGTTCCGTGCCATTGCTATGTACAGCAATAAAATGCTGCTGTGGCGTTTTTCACGCTGGCACTGTACTCGTTGACAATAAGCTACATAGCTGAATTCAATTTTCAAATGTGCGATTAATATTCAACTGTAACTGCAGTAACAGCATTATGGGCACATATCACGACCTGATCAATAGAAATCCGATTTGTACCGAATTGCGAATGGCTTGACGTTCGATATTTGTATACTCGTTATCAGTCCATCCGGTGTCGATCAAGTTTATCCCAATATAATATTGTCCCGTTGAAACGAATCCAATAAAATCTTAATTGGTGCCGCGGAAAATATAATGTTTCATTAATATTGCAACTTAATTAAACAATCGCTGTGCCCGTAAGGAATTAAACTATGCACATTTACAAGTCACAGTGCGCGATGATTCGTGAATAATAGAATATCAAGCAGACATCAAGAATGAATACACGAAACAGATGATTACAAATTAAAAATGGCCTATCAAATCAGTAAGTTGTCTCCAACACAAAATACAATGTGTTCTGACATCGCATTCAGAAGCTCGCACAGCGGCAATTGCTTGCAGAGTGTAACGGCGTTTTGGGCTACTCTTCTGTCATCCCCTATTCACGCTCGAAAATCCCTACTGGAGTGAATGACGATCATGCGCAGAAATGGATTACATTTCGCATGCATGTTTGCATGCACAATAACACTGTCCAATTTCGCGCCCCGAATAAAAACTATCACGAAAGAACGAGGGCTTGCTCATCCGATTCACAGTAACGATAAGATGGAATTTCTCGGCGCGTGCTCGTCATATCGAGACATGTGCAACGAAATCACGTTTTTATCCTCTCTCCCATTTCGCGTAATACATAGTGATCATTATTTTTGAACCGTAGCCTACCTACAATTGGCCAATAAGGTTGTGCTGATGATGAAATTGCGGGTATGCCGGGTTCCCAAATATTCACAGGCATATCCAGCATACCGAGGTTCGGCGCCCATGTATGAAAATTGAACATTGAACATATGACTACTCTGCTGTTAAATCCCCAGGAACATGTTTAGTCAGAAAAGGTAGCGCTGAAGAGGCAAAGATTCTTAATTTCGCGAAGGCCTGCTGTTGAATAATGTGAAATCAGCAGATATGGTTGTTGCATATATAATATCATCTTATGAAATACGCCGGAGCTACTCCTCAAACAACTGGCTCCGGCTGAGTTATATGTAGAGCTCCTGCTCCTGCTCCAGCTCCGGAGCTCCGGCTCCTTGCTCTTTGATTGAAAGTGGTTTCAGATATGACTTACGGGAAGTAAGTCACATAAAATTACTATCAAAGAAGAATTATTATTCGAGATACTAAATTTCAATCCCGCATTCTTCACCTATATAATTTATGGCCAAATTCTTCTGGGCTCGTAGTCAACTTCGCATATCACTAAAAAGCGCCTACTCATAACATTCACGAACAGAACGGACTGAAAAGACTTCAGTTCAAAAAGTGGATCGGATCAACCACTGATAAAATAATAGTCTTACTCTCGTGACATGTTGAGTCTTTCTCCGGCACGTAGGATTCTGGCAAAATACAAATATCCTTATTTCGGCCTTTTGAGCGGCAGACAGTATCATCCATTCTCTGGTCGTTTTCGTTGTTCTTGTTTCGATATATTTCATCAGATCGGTCTCTAAATTGATGCATAAACTGATATGTGGCTGCGATTCTGTATTTATGTTACGGAGCGCAATACGTAGAATCATAGATATTATAATACACTAGTTGACGAACAGATACCCGCAACCGGTAACGCAATGCAGCAATAATTTTCCGCAAAAAGCCAAACAGCAAAGCGATAACTCACCCCTGTCTCCCCCAAAACAAGTCAAATACTACACCCGGGACCCCAAGGCCCGCAAACCTAGTCCAAGGCAGTTGTTGGCAGAGGTGGTCAAAGTAGTCAAGAAAGCTACTCAGGTAGAAGTAGAAGTAGCGACGAAAAAAATCTACTCAAGTACGAGTAGAAGTACTTCTTCCATAAGCCACCTAAAACTACTTGAAGTAGAAGTAGAATTGTGTGACTTTAAATCTACTCAAGTAAGTAAGTAGTTTTGAAAACAGTGTTATTTCGTTCGCATGGACTGCCAAAAGCTGCAAATTGAGCTATGCGGAAGGTGTGGAGCGCTTGATTCGTATTGATGCATCCAAAGAGGTATCAACTTTCGACAGAATAAGCATTCTTTCGCATCATGGGATGCGAATTATAGTATTGATATGAAAATGCCATACTAACCCATTGTTTACTAGAAGACTCCGTTTTAGAGAATATCCTGGCATGGCACCCTACCCCATATTATAAGGCCCCAAGTTTAGGCAAAGAGCAATACGGAGAAGTTGTACCGGATATGGTTTCAACACTTTGCGCGACTATACGTTGATAACAAATATTGTGGATCGTAAAAGTTATATTTAATGTAGCTTTATTTTCGGAAAATAGAAGCATTACTACACTTTCTTTTATGCTTCAGCATGTATGTTCTGCAGACGAAGAAACTGAAAGTAATTAGAACTCAAAGTATGATACTCGGAACTGAAAGTGAAATACAAATACCACTTCTAAAAAGCAAAAAATATATTTCATGTCTTCTATCCATAAAGCTTCAAAGGTGATCTGCTAAAACAGATGTAACGCTAAAAAAGTCGGAATTTCCAGATTAGCAGGAAACGTCATGGGCTGCTAGATTACGAAATGATAGGTAATTGCTAGATTGCGAAACGGTAGTTTCAAACGTTATGGTGGGCCATATTTACTGTGATGAAATATGTTATATGGGCGACAATACGGTGAGAGCGGATCCAAGCACTCCGGTACCTAAATTATATTCACTGATACTTTCGTGAAAACATATTTGTCACTCCACAACTACTGTGAGCGAAGCGCAACAAAATTTCTGGGCTTTACTTGACTTTTATGAATATTAGATGTTGGCACTCCGTGAAATCAGCTCCGAAATTCCTCAGGCTATCTTTAGTACTGTGGGATTAAACTACTTCTACTTGACAAACTGAAAATAGCGAAAAGTAAGTAAGTAGATCACAAGCTATTATGAAGTAGAAGTAGAAGTGGAGAAAATCAGATCTACTTGAGTAAGTACAAGAAGTAGAGGAAAACTACTTGAGTACTTTCAAAAAGTAGAAGTACTTCGTTACTGACCACCTCTGGTTGTTGGTGACTTGAACAAAATCCATAACCGGAAAAGGTAACCAAGTGAATATGTAATTTTCGGTATGGGCGTCTGTAAAATGGGAAAGAACCTCTAATATAATCGACATCAAGCGATCTATTTCGATATGTATGGAGATAAATGGCGATCGCTTGCTAACAGTTTGCGTAGCAGGCTAAAACTCCGTTCCGCTAAACATTAAGCTGCTTGGCAATTTTACAATTTGGCATACAGTTTGAAGCTTATGTTTAATGGGGTCATTTCCACAATTCCTTTAAGGTCCATGTTCAGTACAAAGCGTTGATACAAATGGAATTTTATTCCAGATGGAATGAAGCACAAAGTCAAATGTGTAACATATTCAATAGGCTTGAGCCACGCCCTACATTTTGTGCTCTGCGCATTTTGTACCTCATAGAAAAGCTCAATATGAAGTAACTCTTTTTTATACAAATCAATGAGAATAGAAGCATACTAGAAATAGTTCACAGCAAGGGTCACCAAAACACGGCCCGCGAGATCAAAAATTGCGACCTGCAATCTGATTTTGGAAGAACGATAAGTAAAGTATTTCTAAATGCTGAAACCGATTCCAGTTTTAAAATATTGTTGTTGTTTTTTCATAGTAAGCTATTATCCTGTGCCTCTATAGCTGAAACGGCTTCGACAATGGCAACAGCATTCCGTCGAGGGAGAATCAGCAAATATGAATATACATATTGCCTTGATGTGCAGTGGCCCCGACAATTCCAAGAAACCGGCTTAGGGCTTTCCCACATGGTCAAGGTTTGCGAGACTATAGTATTTCAGCCAGTAACGATTCATTAGTCAGTGGAAAGCATTATCAGATATCGTGAGCAACTCATAGTTCAAAATAAAATGAAATTGATGATCGTGATATTTTTGTTGAGTTTGTATTTCTTCAATAAAATATTACTACTTTTTTTTGAGCTGTGCTCGTTAGAGAGCACACCGTTGCACCGACGTGAAGATTTAAAATACGTGGTTGCTAAAGGTCCAGCCTATTTTGACGCGATATTGCATTCTTGCGACCCGAAACCTCTGCAGAATTTGAAAAGGGGCCTGTGACCACTGGTTTATAGCATGCTTTTAAAACGTTCCTTTACATTTTGCATAATACTTGATAAAAGTTGTTGTAAAAGTTACATGAAAAACTGAAAGAAAGGACATTTTCATTCATAACTGTGATGAAATCTCATCTCAAAACTACTACTTTTCAAAATCCAAATTGTAAAAAGTAAGTGGTTTGGGCTAAGAACCTGTAGGGATAAAAGTGGATGTAGCCTGAAAACAAAACCTCTTGAGTAAGTGGTGAATGTACTCTACTTGCGTGTTCTAAAAAAAAATAGAATTACTTCGTTACTGAACACCTCTGCGAATAACAGATCTGTTAAAATAGACAGCAGCCGTAGCTCAACCCGTCGTCTGGCAAACAGGCAGGGTTTGATTCGCAGTGGCTGGTGATCCACGCTGGAGAAAGAAAAGTTGCGGTCTCGAGGTCAGGTAAATAGGTCAAGAAGATGGTCATCAGACGAAGAAGTTGAGCGCCCTAATGATATTGTCATAGTGTACATTGTAGCCTAAGTGTAGCATCTATTGCTTGCGCATTCGAAGCATAAGGATTTCTCATGAGTACGGTGTGATTTTATCGAATCACGAATATTCCTCGCTGATTGATACTATTCGAAATAATATCTTCCAGATTACGGTCAGCACTAACGGATATAGGTTGCTCAAAATATTGTCACGTTCAACGTGGCCAGACGCACGTGGATGCTTAGTGTTTACCTGCAGTCTTGGCGTGCATCGCAAAACGATGTTTTCTTGATACACCTTGATCCGTTCGTACAGTAAAATTCATCGGATAAACAGAAGGAATCACATGCGGCCCGCGGGCCGTAGTTTGCCGAACCCTGGACTGACGTATCTATAGAAGATAATTTTTTAATGATTATGCATTAGTTGAATATTACTTTCATAGCTACATGATGATCGATAGTTGCACTCACGTAAATTTATCGAAGGGCCTAGAAAGACTCTATCTTGATATAAGCGAAATCAATGCTTAATGCGCAGCTTAACATTAGTACAGTTAGAAGGGGAAAGGCATCGAAAAACTCAAGTACCCATTAAGAGTCTTCACGTACATTTATTCGTGAATAAGCTGTTTCAGGTTTCGAAATAGCAAGAATCATTACTTTTACGAAATCTGGTTGATCCCGTTACAAATGAAGATGAGAATACCAAACTGAATTCCATCATCCTGCTTGTATTACCGTGTAAGTGTGACCATTAGATTGATGACATGTTCCCCTTTTCGTATAAATCCTAATTCCCACTGTTAGATTAATAAACTGCAGACTTAAAACGGTGGCGAATGGTATAATAAAGAGCACCGACGACCTCTTTGAGTATGATCGCAGCATATAGGCCTACAGGCCTGTCACCTAAATTAGGATACCTAGGCTCCTCCTCGCCACCTCATCCGCGTCAGCGGTGTCTTACAAAAAGCCTAGAGGTGGGCCGTGCTATAAGTCGGCAGTTACGGAAAATAAGAAGAATATATCGGCCTGGTGTAAATGACCATAGTAGTCGACAAAACACCATGAATAACCTAAAAACAAACAAACAAACCTAAATTAGGAATCAGATTTTTATTGAACATATCACGTCGATCCTAGTAATTTTCATATAGCTGTAGCAGCTTATCTTGAAGTTGTTGTATGTATGTATAATTGGAAATGGTGCGTATAACTGCAAATGTTTTTTTGCACCATGTCATTTCAAAATCAAAAGTTTTATACTATAGCTAATTCACTAAAATCCTTCTCGGCCCAGCAATGTTGTTGGGAATTTGTACAAGAATGTCTACTAGTGCTTGGATGACCAGGTCTTATAATCTGTTCTGCACTCCTATCCGAAATACAGCGTATTTTTCACGAGTGAAAAATGCTTGCTGGCAGAAATCGTTTTTGAGAGCTGAAACAAAGGTCCCGCGAGGATCCAGTTAGTCGAAAGGATGGAAAACCCACATGTTTGTGTTGAGGCTTTGCCTTACGTCTTTGAAACATAGGTGCAAAATGATCAAGGCACATCAGAGCTCGCTACCTTATGATACGTTGCTCCAACTTCTGTCTCGCGAGTTTATGAGAAGAGCAGATAACTCTCGATGCTGTTAGTTTTACTCATTAGCTCAATCTAACTTGAGAATTCATAACAGTTTATAACGGTAAAGTTGCTTTTAGACTACCACCAAAATTTGAGTTTTTGTGGCATCTCGCGACCCGTGCCTCACCCATGAAAAAGAATTCATTTTTAATATTACAGTTGTATGCTACGATTTTACGGGCATGTGTTACATACAGAACGCGTACACCACAATTCTACCGACGACAGCTCTACAAAACATGTATGACGCACGTGATTTCAAATTAGGGTGAATTAATTCCTCTGCGTATCGCCGTTGTACTACTGTCTACTCGCCACTGTACTATTGCAAGAATGGGACTATTCCATGCCGACAACGGAGTATATCCAATCCATTTCGAAAGGTTTGACCATCCAGCATCGGTCATTTTTAGCCTGAGGTTTTGTCGCAGCTTATGTTTTTGGCACCGCCTTTTACCATCGGTTTGTTCGTCAAAACTGTACGTCTTCATTTGCCCCGACGCAGAAGGGGTTAGCCTCGAAATGAATGAATCTCATAGGCCTGAGCTCGCTCGTTGCTCACCCCTGCATTAGTTCATCACAACGGTTTTCAACCATATTTTTCAGAAAAAACAGTCGGACAAATCGTATCATGAATTCTCATGATAAAACTTTATTTTCTGCGTGTCTCGCTTATTGGCTACAGTACCCAACACAGTGACCTTGGATATGTAAAAACTATCGCAGGATTTTTTGCAATAAATTCAATAAATATTGCATACATATTACCAGATTGCACCGTGTCGACTCAAAATTACAGCCTTTGCGGTCCATACTTTTATAACCTTTGAAAGGGTAAAAATTTGCGTTACAGTAACTTGCAAATGTGAGTCTGTAATGATGGTATTTTACTACTATCCTCGTGCCTCGCGCTTATCGAACAGTTGTTACGAAAATATGATGATTGTTTAGCGTACGAGAGTAGAAAGTCAATTTGAAGTCATTTTTCTAGCCTGTCGCAGGCTCAGACGGGCTGATATATTGTATGTCTGGCACTAGAGAGATTGTAGAGAACTTTATACTGCCACTAAACCAGCTTCGGGCGTCTGGTTACGTAATAATTATAGTGCGGGAATATTAATTCACTACGGCTTGTGAGAGCTACGATTAGTTGTGCGTCGTATTAAGTTTTACAATTTCGTCGCAACTACAAAAGCTACACTGACCCTAAATTCCCTATAAGGATTATTTGAATTATTTCACGTCAGATAAGTTAACAATTAACCACGATTTTCATTCGCACTTGATCCGGATTTTCATTCGCACTATTCACACCACCTTCGTCATTCGCACTGCAATTTTTTTCATTCGCACAAGTGCGAACCGTCACACAGGTTGAAAAGCACTGAATAAGTTCAAAGCAAAACGAGCGAAAAAAGTTGCCTTTTTAATGAGACACTTGATAGCTTAAGCTACATAGTATTCAATTTGTTGCACATTTGAACAAAATGTTGTTAAGTAGGCATATTTTCATTTTCTTCATGCATTACAATTTTCGACTAGTTTGTGCAAATAAAATTTATTTTACAAAAAAAGTGCGAATGGAGCTCAAAAAGGTTGAAAACCACTTCTAATACTGATTGGTTGACTAGAAAGAGGTCATTTTCCCAAATCGACTCCCGAACGATTGGTTCCCTCGTATAATCGGTTGAAGTTGACCCTTATTTCGTCAGCCTTGCCGTCAAACTGAGTC
>ATSW01008597.1:0-15964 GCA_000444245.1 Botryllus schlosseri | reverse complement strand
ACAATAAATCATGCGAAGTGCTAAGAAAAATTTCAAGTCAAATAAATCTGCTACGGAATTTTCTACTTTATGATCATATACGAAGATCCTCGATGATTGTGGCTGTCCCTTGGTTCCGCCAATGCGTCGGTCAGGCTAATCAGATTTTGATTGGTCTTGCAATTTAACCTGATGATATATGTAATTTCGAGAATTACCTAGCAGGCCACACAAAACCTTCTCGCGGGCCACATTTGGCCAGCGGGGCACGGTCTGGCCTCTCATGATCTGCAACGTTACTAATAACAGTGATGGATAGTACGGAAAAATCCTATTATTCGTTGACTATTATAGTTATTATTAGTAATTTAAAAGATATCTCTGAAAGCAATTGTAAAGAAGTTGGAGTCGGAGTCAGAGTCGAAGTCAAGGTCATTTTCACTAACTCCGACTCCGACTCCAGTCAGTATTTTTTCCACGACTCCGAATCCGACTCCGACTCCAGCCACCACAGGTTTCACGACTCCGACTCCGATTCCATCAAGCGTAAATTAACCAAACTCCGACTCCGACTCCACCGACTCCGACTCCAACGTCACAGCCCTGTTCCCAAGTAGGGTATGGAATGTTCTTTCCATACTTCCATACTTTTTCCGTACTTTGGCAGTTTTGCCAGAATGATGACAATGACCATACTTTCGATTTGTCAAACTGATTGCATGCCACAGAAAATTGCTCACCGTCTATGTTCATAACTCAAAGTGCGATTCATCACTCACCCGCACCCCGGTCGACGTCCATTTGAAGACCACAAAGTAGCGCTACGCGCATATGAAGGAAATTAATGTTAATAATGAATATTCAAATTAAATCAAATCTAAATATTATAAAAACGAAGGATATTCGACCGCTGTCGCGTTACAACATGCATTTCGCTTATCGTAACTTCCACTCCGTAAACTACCAAGGGAGTTTTAAAATCGTAGATTCTGAGAATGTAAAAGTTACATGAATATTTTTATAAATTTGTTGAGCTTGGAATTAAGTTTCTGCGCTTTGGTAGGATGATCATCACGCAATATCTTTTTGTCATAACCATCATTGTGATTCAAAAATATGTAGCTTGTCTTGGAGCACCGTTGCGATATGCTGTCCTCCAACACGCATTAAACTTCATGAAATTTGGTATCTCTGATAAATGAATAGTCACCCTGATCTTGACTAATGAATCAAATGTGTGGCCCACAGATATTGAAAAATTAGGTAATTCTTTTCAGAAATACACCGCTGATAGCATCCAGTTAATTGGTATCATCTTAATAGTCGTTGGTGCGATACCTAGAGAAAAGGCAAACGACCCCGTAGGACCGTGACCCCCAGGTTGGGAACCCGTGACTTATATGAAGTCTGTGTAGTGTGTCCCCAGTAATTTTCTTTTGTCGACATCGAGCGTTGTTACCATGTCCAGGAACCCCCCCCCGGAAATTACGCTGCAATCTTTTAGGGATGGCTTGAAATCGGTTCACTGCCAATAAAATCAGTCAACATGGTGATGAGGCCCACGTTGAAGTCGGATTTGAAGCCCATGCCTAAAGGTTATGGCATAGATCAGGGGAGGGCAAACTAAAAATGTAATAGAAATCTAAAAAATAAAACTTCAGCAATTTTATTACTTTTGTTACCGAATTTGGGGGACCCATTCGGGCGTGTGTTAGGTATAGATATGTCCTAGATATGTGTAGAAGTCTAGAAGTTACCTATTTATTGCAAAGGCGTATATTTACTGTTGCAAGGTTATGATGCTGTCAGTATATTGCGCTTTAGCTAATAATTCTAATTTAATATAGTGCGGCCCGCGAATGGATTCAGATCTTGAATGCGGCCCACGAGCTGATAAGTTTGCCCACCCCTGGCATAGATCATGCTGCTGGTAAATGTATTTTATAGTCAATATATATTTTGTTTGCAGACCAGGCTATCATCTCCTTATACATATCATGGCCGCCTCTTTTTTGATAGTTGCTGAAGATGGTGAGTGGCTTATCTAATAATAGTGGCTACGTGCTGATCAATAATCCCTATAGTAACCTAATGTTGTTGTTTTCGTTACAGTCACCGAAAGAATAGGACGACAAACAGCTGTTCTGATTGGAAATGGGGTAAGTGGATATTTTAATGACATTTGTAGGCTAAGTTCTGGCAGTCATCAGTTGAAAATTACATTTATTAGCTGAAAATCCTAACATAGGCCTAACGTTGCTATGCATACAGTGGCGGATTTAGACATTGATGCTCCTGAGACAAATTCTGTTGGCGGTGAAGAACCTATGTCCTAGAGCAGTGGTTCCCAACGTGGGCGATATCGCCCCCCAGGGGGCGATTTGGTGGTCTAGGGGGCGAAAATAACGAAGGGGGCGATAGGGGGGCGAAAACGGACAAAGGGGGCGATAGGGGGCTAAAACAATGAAGCGGGCGATAGGGGGGCGATGGCGCGTTCAAACGGCTATATTGGAGTCGGGACCGTAACTACCGCACCCCAAACCCACAATTAGAGTAATTGTTTAAAAATTCATGCGACTTTTACAAAAATTTTTTGCGCTAGGCGCGATTTGAAATTTTCATGTATCTTGATGTTGGGGGCCCCGTCACCCAACAAAAATACACATGATTTATGGAAATGGGAGACTTCGGCGTCGGCTATTACTTCGCCACGACGAACCAAGACATATGAAGTTAGAGGCCATGTAACATGCGACTCCGAGAAGTGTGCCAGAACGAACAGCAGCGAGAAGACCTTGGCCGAAAAGGAATGCCCTTGTGCTGACCGAAAACTTCGATATCTATACATATATGTTTAATTATCCATAGGCGCTTCAATGGCTGGCGTCGAATGTGCCTGTCCTGGCGACCTTAACTCTACAGGACAAATGCCATCCCGCAAGGAAAAAATTATTTGTCAGTAAAGAAATACCAATATGAAATCATGTGCGTCTTTTAGTTTGGTACGTTTTGATGATTTCCATATCTTCTTACATAGCTGATATAGGAGGTCAAGAAATAGCATCATGTAAAGAAGTCAATATAACAACGATTCCGCCCGAAGATGTTTAATTATTATTTAGGGTCCTACCTTTTCCAACATACCACATCGACCACATTGACCGATTCAAACATGAATTATATAAATTTGTCGCGCTTCGCGCGTTTGGGCCAAATACGGCGACTCACCAAACAGTACATGAAATAGGGTATAGCTGATATGTAGCGACAAAAAGCCCACTGGCTGAGGGGGGTCTAGGGTTCGGTTTATCACCCTATGGGGCTAAAGACCAACGTTTTTTTTTCGGGGGGGCTGACGAAGTGCTGTTTTTCGGTTCCCAATATTTGGGGGGCGATGATCGGTGTGGAGCTTCAAAAGGGGGCGATGAGTCGAAAAAGGTTGGGAACCACTGTCCTAGAGCATTATTAACGAACGCGGAAAGTCACTTCCGCATAGGGATATAGGTTAGTAGGTATGTTTCTTCCAGGGTTGTAACCAAGTCACAATGCTCCGAGTCACAAGTCAATCTCAGTTTTATAGTTTTGACTCGAGTCAAGTCGAGTCATTTTCAATTCACCACCGAGTCAAGTCCGAGTCCAAGTCCCCGAGCAGAGGGTCGAGTCCGAGTCATGGTATTATGACTCGAGTCGAGTCAAAGTCATTGTGTTGACTGCCCAGTTTCCAGTTAAAGGCTTGTTAAATCCTCTTTTTGTAACTCTGTTTGGTGATATCGAATGGTTCGCATTTATAATATACTAATTTTCGTCATTTATAGCAGTTTCTGGACGCATTTTCAAGTACCAGTACCAATAGACGAAATTCCAATAGTGTGATTACTTTACTATTCCTCGAAATCACAATGAAACGTCGGTCTTGGCCGTCTGAGTCTCGAGTCATAGGACTTGGTTCGAGTCATGCGCAATGACTCGAGTCCAAGTCGAGTCTATACACAAATTGACTCGAGTCGAGTCGAGTCATTTCCGTAATTTGAGAAAATGACTCGAGTCAAGTCGAGTCATCTGAAAAACGTGACTCGAGTCGGACTCGAGTCGAGTCATGACTCGAGTCATTACAACCCTGGTTTCTTCCAGTGATATAAAATCGATCGCTTCCATACGCGGTAACTATGGTGCCAAAACTGTCAGTTTTGAAGTATTTTCCAAGTAGTCAATGTTGAAAATGTATAGCTAAGGTATTGATTGATTGGATTGCTCTTTAATTGACACTTCTCTCTACAAACTGCTAAAACTATGTACTGCCTGCATGATGCAGACCTAATGGAGCAGCTCAGCATTCCCATTGGACGACCATTGTGCTATTTAGAAAAGTTGTCAATATGCAGCTATAAGCATGTTGATCGCATTTGTAAGTGCCGACACGTCACAAGATCGGTTAGTGGGGCATGGCAGCAAACATCAAATTGTTTTTAGTCAAATCGGCGTATTCTGACATGAAAAGTTGACTTCGTGGTGCTCATGTCTACTAGAGCAGTGCTCTTCAACCGCTGGTCCGCGGCACACTAATGTGCCGTGAGAGGTTCTCAAGTGTACCGCGACGTCAGCTAAATTACCTAAGACATTTATCTGTTCTAGTCATTTTTATTGAGGCGATAATTTTTCAAAATAAGCATGGAGGTACAATCATCCTAGAAGTCACTATCATACGTGAAGTCTATCAGTTCTGTATCTGATTTGAAGAGTGAAATCTATGCCTTGAATCAATCACCGCGGTACACGTATACCGAAAGTATTCAACTGGTCGTAGACTCTTTCGAATTTCGAACACTATAGTATATCGTCGCAATCGTAAACTGTGACAAAGCAGCAGTAGTTTCGTCCGCTTAAATTGATAGAAATTCGGTGCCATCTATCTTGCAAAAAATGCTGCAAATAGATATGATATGACATCATGTTGAATGGTGTTTGAAAGTCAAAGTTCAGGGAATAACATTGAGATTGCTAGGGTTGCCATACGTCCTGAATTTCCCGGACATGTCCGGAATTCCACTGTCAAAACTGCGTCCAGGAGGAATTTCTGAAATATACCTAAATGTCCGGAATTTTGAAGGCTTGAAGTAAGCTCATAATGTCTTAGTAAATCAACATAAACAATATTATTTTTTGGGCAGATTTATCCTACTTGAAATTTTTCTTCGCGCTGCGCGCGATTTTGTATAACATATATTGGTTTTAATAAGGGGACTACCACCCTCGCTAAAATGCGATCAAAAATAAATAAAAATAACCTTCATTCACAGAAATAAGTCTAATGGTAATCGCAATTACAGGAGAACGTAAAATTCCTAGAGTCGGTTTAGGCCAGTGGTTCTCAACCTGGGGGGCGCGGGAAGCTCTCAGCGGGCGCGAGAAATTGACAAAGTATGTGTGAATTCTGAATAAACATATGTTTCACAACCGTTCTGAGAAGACGATTGTTAAAGATGAAAGTCTCTTCGTAGTCAAGAAAGTTTGCCAAATTCAAACTCCAGCAGTCGCGATCAACGGAGTATAGGCTGATGTCGACTTCATTTGAGCAAATTTTCGATATTCTTTGAAGATTTAGAGCAATTCCCACGTGTCAGTCATTCATTACTTCATAGCTTTGGCAGAAGCCTAAAGCTCGGTGCGTTGGGTAGCTGTTGTTAATAGCTGGCGAACTGCACTGCCTAAGACAGACTTAGATGCAATATAGGTTGCGCGGTTTCGCCCTCAATTAGGCTACCCTAAATCAACACAATTTAATTCAATTCCAAAACTGACCAAATTTAGCATGGCAACACAGAACGACGCCGTGCTCTCTGTAGTCACTACCAGCATTAGGATTAGTCTCAGTGCAATCTGCCTTGGAATAAATTGATGTCCTGTTCTATGTTTTTTGCTATTTTCAAACAAGTTTGGAGAAATTTTTCAGAAATGTTGAAGACTCAGCAACTGCAATGCGGATTCAGACTTGGCGTAAGACATACCATATGTATACTATTAGATCAGGGATGGGCATTTGGGCAACCTGCGGTCGTAGAAGGGAATTTGTACGGCTGACGACACCTAATTCAATTAGAGGTGTTGGCGGCCATCGACATGCAAATTGAAATTGCGAAATCACTCCCGAATTTTTACTAGATTTCAGTTAATCTCAAAATTTTCTTCGCGCTCAATTCAATTAAACATTGCTTCATTTTTCGATTTTCATGGAGTAGCGCCCGTCTCAATCCGAGCCGGAATCTGAATCGTGTGCCCCTCTCGAAAGAAATTTGTTTATGGTACATTTGGGCAATTTCAATTTATTTCCACTATTTCCACTACCGATACAATCGAAAATCCTGACTGTCAAGAAATAACAGCATGCAACAAAGCGACTAATAACAATAGGCCCACCCGAAGATGCATTATCATTTATAAATTGCCCTAAATCTTCGTAAGCGCAACATCCACAAACTCTACCACTGAATCTGATCGCATGGGCTGAGAAAGGATAAATATTTGATAGTAATATGTGATACTGCTACTATTAATTACGGAAATATTCAATCCCAGCAACTATTCATGACATTGCCACTCGCGATTACGGTGCGTACAATAGGCCGTTGTGAAAAGTAACATAGTCCGGAGTTCACCGGGAATTGATATGGACAGATTAGCATAGGTATTTTGCCTCCAGTTAGTTCATTACGGATTTGCCCTGGAATGCGGCCTTGGGCTACATAAATAATCGAAATGTGGTCGTGATGAGCAAAAAGGCTGCCTACCTCTGTAATAGATGATGTGCTCTTTTCGACATGACGATAAGTGCAGGGGGGCAGGGGAGCGCAATTTCTTTGAGCATCGCCAAGGGGGCGCATATCCAAAAAGGTTGAGAACCGCTGTCCTAGAGAATAGCACTCTGCTCATGAATACTTAACCACACTTGAATTGTACCTATAGCAGAGCATTAACGTCCACATTACCGGCTCCAAGCTGGTGTGCGAGCAAATTGGGGGAACAGTAGGAGGCCTTATTGTGAACAATAAAGTCGCTAACGGTATGTGTGATTGATATTTCTAAAGTTATTTTTATTTTGGCATTTTTCTTTCTTACAGCCACAAAAGACCGGACAGAGATCAACATGCTTGGTAAGTGAATTAAAATCAACTTGATTGATGCATAGTTATATATATATATACTATTGAGTTCTTTCATGGTCAAGTCGTATAAGGTGGGATGACAAAAATAACAGGTGATCCCGATTATTTTGAACCACTGCATTGCTAAATGAGTAAACATCGTTTACCATAAACAATAAGGAAGATATGAAGTTTTGGAAACTAGTACTTTTCTAAATTTTTTAGAGTATTAGTTCTACCAGAACGGGAACATATTTGTACGAAACGACTTTCCATGCCGCAAGCGTATAATTTAATTGAATAGTTTGGTCAATACGCGACTACTATAACCAGCGAAAATTGTCAAGGTTCACATACCGAACATGAGCGTTAACCGAACGTTAGCACCATTTAGTGGCATTCCACAAAGAATATGTTTCTATGCTATGGACTTTTTCTACAGCTGTTGTCGACAGACTTCACGGGTATACATGGAAACGCGGTTGTCTCTTTTTTTCCTGTCTGTTTCTCGTCGTGTGTGTTGTGTTGTTGATGATTCAGCTGCCGGAAGGGGTGGATCTTTCAGAATACAACTACGCGCAATGTCCCGGTTTCCTCAAACCAACATTGTACGGCGAACTGAGCTGGAAGGTAAAGTGACGATATTTCATTTTATACCAATAGTTCAGGGGCACTGCACTCTAAAAATGACGTTGTGTCAAATATAAGCGCAGATCGAATTTTTAGTCGCTGCAGTCATTTTCTTCAGAAAGCCACCGCAATGGAGCTGCAATTAAATGAATTTTGTATAAGACCAACTGACCGCGGCTGCGCGTCATCGATTCTTAACCCGTTGCGAAATTTCTGGCGCGATATTTTCACCGTCGCACTTGCTCGACGCGATCTCCATATTGTAGCTCAGTGTTTCCTAACCTTGTCCCCAGCGCCCCCACCCAGGGGCGTTTTGGATTTTGAAGGGAGCGGAAACGCTCAGGTGGTGCAATGGGGGCGCTGGGCTAAAGAGGCGGTATATGGGGGGCGCTGAAGAAAAATGACGTCGCAGTAGAGGGTGCAGTAGCGACATAGTGCAACAATAGTTCTATATATCCCTGAGTTCTCGTTCCAAATTAACATTCGACAAAATCTGTCAAATCTCGAAATGCTTCGTCGTGTTACGCGCGAAATATATGCCGGCGATGTTTGCAACATGTTTCCATGTATGCAGTGGTTTATTATAATACATGTAAAATGAATTGCGCGTACTTTTAAATCGCCAATTCCCGTTAAAATACTACCACCACGCCTCGGGTTATTTTATACAAAATGTTTCGAACTAGGTAGCCTATTTCATATCGATGCGTACAGCGTATCGAAGTCGAATGAAGAGGCATTGTATATCACTTTCAAGAGCGAGAGTGAGAGCCCTTTGTGCAAGATACTTTGAGCTTTTTGGTCAAAATGATTACCTAAATATATTTGTATTTGAGAGCCACAAAATTAAATCTTCAGAATATTTTTCCATCTTATCATAAAAGATGATACTGTTTAGTATTGTGACCCGAAACCTTACATGAACGTTATATAATGAGAATAGCATTGTTTGGAATACAATAATGTTAAAGTTAATTGACCAGATGGTATGAGCACGTAGCCGATGGCTGTTATGACAACCTTGATTTGGTCCCGAATATAGCACATACAATTATAATGGCGTTAATTAGTCGAGTGGTCCGCGGGCGCGATTCAAGCTATTTCCAATAGCGATGTCCAACCCGAAAATACCGACCGGACTTCGAACTCTTACCCCTTGTTTTTACTACCGTCCTTAAAATATGGGGGGGGGGCGCAAGACCCAGGCAATTTTAGAAAGGGGGTGCTGCAGGAACAAAGGTTAAGAACCACTGTTGTAGCTCAATTTATTAATGCAGTATATGGTAAACGTATGCTGCGACACTCATTTTGCTTCCAAATGATACAACAGCACGGACTCTTAATGCCGCTTGCAACATATGCATAGGCCTAATCATCACCATACTGTCGAGGCTCTGTTGTACTGTACACTACCGGTACCCTGCTGTGCCAATGCCGTCTGATCGAATGGTGGATTAATATAGATGTATAACTATGGTCAACAAAATGAAAAATAAAATTTGGCAGAACATCTGAGAGCTGTCTCTGGAGTTTTCGAGTTTGCTGATTACGAATATCGCATTAGTTTTGCCAGATTGGCTCTTGTTCAGGAGATATTTATACCCCTCAAAAGCCCAAAATTACTTTATTTACCCTTGAATATTTCACCTGATATAAAGAAAATCGTAGTTTGTTCCAATTTCATACTCCGCATAAATATAGATAACTGACTATGAACAGCCCTCATGTCGTTCTCAGTCATTCTATCAATATTAACATGACCTGGTGCGAAATATTTGTTTGTCAAAAAAGCAGTTTGTCAAGCCTAAAAATTGTACTTTTGCACAATAAATAAATATTCTCCTGTGTCAATTGGCCATTCTACCAAGATTAAAGAGGAGTATTAAGCGATAAAATTTGTCCTTGAAATTTTTAACTACAATACTCATATGCGTCTCATTTCTTTTGACTTGTAGATGGATAATTTTCCGCTGAGTCAACGAAGTGGGTGTACATATAGTGTCCCTATCAAACAAGAAGCGTAAATCTGGTATCTTTGATAGCTTTCAGATTCGAATACGAATGAAAGATTCCAATTCCATATTAGGAAAGAGTTCCCTGCATGGATTTTATCCTAAGACGTAGTAAACAAAACTATTTTGATGATCACAAAGCACCCAACTACAAACAAGTTGGTCCGAAAATTCGTATCTGCATATGGAAAACGTGGAACAAACATGGCATAAAAGTTCACTTCCTGTTCAGTCATCTTGATATATTTCCTGATGATCTTGTTGATTAGCAAGGGAGAGGTTCCATCAAGACATCAAAACAACAAAATAAAGATATTAGGGCAGATGAGATGAACGTATTATAGCAGACCATTGCTGGAACCTTTCGAGAAACTGCAGTAAATTGCTTAAAGGCGAAAATCGTACAAAAACGATTGTGCTCCAAAAGAAATGAATAATATTTTATTCCGACTGATCATTTACTTATTGAATTAATACCACGTTATTTGAGTATATAGGTAGTACTGACTGGAGTTTATTTATGTACATGATATCCATGAAAGTCTATAACTATGATAAATCTAATACCCTTGAATATAGTGCTGTTGCTGTATTTTGATATAAAAGAGTCTTCTGTATGTAAAAATAACAAGTACATTAAAGTTCTAAAATGTATATTACGACTGAGCCGATTTTCTATCCAGCCATTACAGCGAAAATGGGAAATTTTGGTCAAGATAGCCCGATGGGTTATCTCCAAAGCAAGAGCCAATTTGAAGAAAAAAACAATTCATATTCGGCTCAGTGCCCTTCAGAACCCCCAAAACCAATCTTACTACGTCTGCCTAAAAATATGTGTTGACCAGTGTAATTTGTATATTAACAAATATACAATTCACAAAAATGATATCATGAAGGTGGTGCCGATTGTGCCTCATTATTAATAATGCAAACTGATAGCATTTTTGTAGAGCATACGGTAATGCACAGCGACAATATCCATTGGCCACGAACGTAGTATTCGGTGGACGTGACATCATTCGTATAATACCCTGTAGGCAAGCTGTTTCTAATATTTATAGTGAATTTGAATGTGTCCTTGAGAATATTCTATTGTTCATTATTCAATCTTGCCAAGTGTCAGATCATAAGACACTAGCATAGCACAGCACAGTACCTGTAGCGTACAACCGAGCCGTGATTATGCCAATACATACATATTTTGCAAATGGCATTGACAGTCCGTGCTGTTGTACCACATGGACTGTATAAGCAAAGTGAGTGGCGTATCACGTTTTCCACGTACTACATAAAGAAATGAAGCAAAAATATGGAGGTTGCGTCGAGTAAGTGGGACGGTGAAGATATCGTGCCAGAAATTTAGCAACGGGTTGAGAAACGCGGTAACTGGAGCGTAACGGGTATTATGCAAAATACATTTAATTGCAGCTTCATTACGGTGGCTTTCTGAAGAAAAGGGCTACGGCCAAATTTTTTTCGATCTGTGCTTCAGTTTGAGACCACATCATTTTTAGAGTGTAGTGCCCCTTTACCCTGGAGGACATGGACCCAATCTTAAGTGGTCCATGAAAAGCCAACGTTGAAACTTCTATTATAAACTATAACACTCTACGACCTACGTTGTCCTTATTTTTGAGTTATTTTCATATTTTCTGTTATTTCCATTCCAGTCCTCATCGCAGGTTATAGCCGCACGAACGATAATAATCGCACTCCGACTGGTAATCACTAATCAGGCTGTGACGAGGGCTGGGGGAAGTGATTACGTTTTAAGCTGTAGATCAATGGGCAATAAAACCGTTATTACGATGACGACATGGGCGAAATTGGTGACGCTTTAATTTTTTTAGTCACAACCCGTTCAATTTCGCGGTTAACCTTGGTTGTGCAGTTCAAACTTTATCTCGAACTAGGTCGCAATAGGGCTTGGATTCTAAATCATGGTTACGTGGACGTATTGTGGTACAAAGCTCCAAAACAGGGGGTAAGAGATGAATTGTGGATTTATATGCTATCTAGAGCCCAAAAATTATTTCGCAAACTAACGAAAAGTGTAAAAAATTCTGGGGGCGCAGATTTATACAACTTGAAAATTTTCGTCGCGCATGCCACTATTTCAACTCAACCGACGTTTTAATTTGATACAGACACCATCTTCCCAAATAATAGTAATGTAACAAAAATCAAACATACATATTATAATTTAAGAAATTATACGAACCAAGCATCTCTTGAGGCAGTAAAGAGGTTTTAGTCTGGGGATGTATCGTTCAACTGCAAACTAATACCTGTGCGGATTTATAGGCATCAATATTAGGCGCAAGATCAAAATACCGCCACAGGACATTCCGAGACGTATGAAGTTTTGGCGCACATACAGCTCCCTGAATAATAGGCCGATAGAAATAAATCGATAAGTAGATAATTGCATAATCCTTGGCTTTATTCGATGCGGAACGAGTGTGTCTGTTAGTGGATTGTGTGTGTGAAGGGTGGCGATGAAATGGCCTATATCAGAAGTTGCGTTGAAAATGGATATAGGGTATACGGGAAATTTTATGGAAAGCACAAGGGGTACGAGCGCTAAAAAAGTTAGGAAACACTGCAATAGGGGTTCCACGCAATCATTCAAAACACTTAGGCGTCCACGCTAAAAAATACTCTAAAAACGTCTGCGTTTTGGGATTGAAGGATGATATTTTTAACAAACCGACTAAGGAAGGGGTCTGATCCTGTGCTAAAACCTCATTTTCCTAATTATTCCTCCTGTAGTATGTAAGTACAATTCCCCGTTTACCACGGTATTCCTTTCATATTATTATATTTGTACGCCAAGGTGGAAGCTTGAATGACTGACTTCACCACGTCATTTCGACTATACTTCGTATGTTTTCATTGTATTGCAATTCATGTGGGATTTTGAATGGATAACAATTGTTAATAAAAATCAGTCTGATTCGCTCTTCCTACCCGGGTACAGGCCTACTACGATGACTAAATAGTGTGTTTCGTCTTTCAGAATGTGATCGTGACAATTTCAGTAACCTTGTTTGCACTAATGCATCGAGCGATTTACATACCGATCGAGAAAGACGATATCGAGTAAGAAAACGTGTTGCATAATTGATAATTATATTGAATAATTATGATGATTATGCTATGGTATTACGTTCGATTCATGTTCGAGTTCAATACGCAATCCTTGCTGCTCGCGAACGTACAATAACCTTAGCTTAAAGTAGGTAGTGGTAGCATGTGAAAATATTTGTACAATAACAACATTATCCAGTAGTCTTAACATCTGTCATCTATCTTTGCGGTTACGATAAACCTCAGCTGAATCTCCTCCTGGCAATATCATGGGTATATGAGTACAATATATGCAACCAACTAGGGTTGCATTCAAAACAAAAATCAATTCAAAACAAACATTTTCAAAACAAGTTTTTTTTTCGACCATGACTTCACAAATGTTTGATTGAGACGTTGCGGGGATTGACATCGATAATTGAAAATATAGGGTGAATATGGATCGATCCTTCGATGAAACAGGCTTCCGACCACTGTCATAAACAGACCAAAATATCTGTAACAGGACTACATCATTATGTAGCATTTTTACGATCGGCGGTCATCATCATCATAACACCCATTCCGTACCAATGATCCATGTCTATAATTGGTATAACTTTCGAACCGACGACGATTTTGAGGGTTCCAGCCATTTCACATCGTATACCTAGACTAGATCGGGTTCAAATCGTCCGTAGGGTCATACTACATGTTTTTTCAGAAGTATTTACATAATTATGACATAATTGTAAAACGTTTGAACAATAACACCATTTTTTAAAAGGCATTTGTTCCAATCGTTTGTTTTAAATGCAGCCATAAAAGTGACTGATTTTATGGAAATTTGAATTTTTATATCTAAATTGACAGGGAATTTCTGTCTCCTAATGCACCTTGAAATTATGTGTACTATATCCTTCCTGAGGTTTGGCGGCTCATATCCATCAGGTCGATATCTGTCCGTTGGAAGTGACCTGTTGCGTAGAATTTCAATGGTAGTACTAGCTGCTGTAATTTCGGCAAACATCGCCCTGATGCGATCGCGACCCAAATTTATACCCTTCGCGACCCATACTTTAAGATCCCCTGCTATTAATAATACTAAACCCCCTCAAAATTACAGAATGGGTAAGAGCGAATACGCCACTGCCGCTGCTCGATCAAAGGGAATTTTCATCTTGATTTTCCTAATCGTGGGACTCTTCGGGAATTTGCTCCTTGGAAGTATGAAATATTTTAAAGCGGTCATACCTATATACCTGATACCTCGATTTGAAATGGTATTGCACGTATTTTGTGGGAGTGTCAAAGCTTTTAATGCGTCTCCCAGCGTTTCCCATCAGTTTATCAGCAATTTTCAAGGTTTGTGTGAACCCGAGGCTCACGTTATAGCAAGGCATGGCTCTGTTGTGCTGCACGATGAATGAGCCAGTAAAACTCCAAATCGTTTGGTTTTGAATATAAAGCCACAGGATTGAGCGTTTGCGCCAATGTGCCTTATATTTAAATCCACCGTTCCTAAGTGTAATTACGGAATGTTGTACAGCCGTCATATATATACACATACAATACGTTGGACAGTATTTGATTGTCAATATTCAATAGTATTGTGGGGACATGGGCGTCTTTCGACAACGTTGGTTACGTCACTGCGTTTAGACGATAGTTTATTCATAATAATTCTTCGATAATGAAGTAATCATTGTGGCTCCACAGAAAGATAGTCTGTTGTCGGCCACTGTCTGTACTCTGTAGTCTGTGGGGTCAACTATTTGCTTTCTTTTACGCAGGCTCGGCTCCGGCGCTGTTTCCGACAGCTCTAGGATCAAATATCTACGGTTTCAATATCAATCTGACCGCATGTCAGATCATTCTGATCGCCATGATGCTGCGTATAATGCCGGTAAATTAGCCTACTAGTTGCAGGAATACCCAATCATATCGATCACCGACCTCTTGTTTCAGTGCTGCAGGATGCTCCAAGTGTTTTTCAAATTGGAGAGCGACTCCAACTATTGGATGTGTGTCACGTCGCTGTTCGTGCTCTGCTATTGCGTGTCGTATCTGACCCCGAGTGTGTTACACTTGGCAATTTGGCAAGGTACATATAAAAGTACTATGCTGATCTTCATTTTGAACTTATTTAACTTATTAGCAAATTGTGATTCATTCATATATAACAGGAATTCTCAACCTGTTTACACCGTGGTCTCTTTTGAAAATTTGGAAAAATAAATGGCCATCCCTATATTTTGAGACCCAGTCAGAAATTATGAAAGGTTATTTTAATTAAAATCAGGTTTATACAGCAACCAGCCGTTACAACAAACATGATTGTACAATGTACAATAATTATTTATTACTTATTCAGTCAATGTGATGCATGGAAAGCCCCACCCTCATTATTGTCGGCGGGCACTCGGAAGGGAGAATTTATACGAGTACTTTTCACGTACAACGGAGTAGTGCTTTACTATACTACATCAAATTTGTTCTGATCAATTCAAATACATTTTACCTTTCTCCCAATCTGTATACTACAGGTGGCGTCACCAGCAATATAATATTGGTGATTCTCCCCAGAATCGCGTACATGCGAAGTGAGGGCTACACTACTGCACAGGTAAGTAATAAGCTTATGCAGACATAAATCTGAAAATAGCGACATTATCCTAACCTGAGTACTTCGTATGTATATTGACAATAGTCTAAACACCTTCGCTGAGCAAGAATTTATTGACCTTTTACTATATGTTCACCATAACATGACCAATGTCGCTCACACGATTAGTGGGTGCAGAAGGGGTGTTCCAATATATTTGATAGTCTTGCCGTGAACTGCGTCACTGCGGTGCTCTGCCGATCACAAGACAGATTTCTTACACCTGAAATAAACTAGTAATACTCATCATTATGGCGTAGGTTATTACATTTGATCCAATACAAAAAGAGTGGGAGCGTTAAGCGAATGTTGATATTTAGTAGAGACACCTCACATATTGCTACTGACTCTGCTATTGACTACTGCTAGAACAGGGGTTCTCAACCTTTTTTTGACGGGGCCCATTTTTCGGTTTGAAAATGTTCTGCGACCCAACTCTTATCCTATAGAGCAGTGATTCCCAACTGAGT
>ATSW01008596.1:0-10465 GCA_000444245.1 Botryllus schlosseri | reverse complement strand
GATAAGTCGCGGTAAACAGCGTATAGCTTTAGGGGGTCTGGGAAGCGAAGCCCCCCATAAGTTCGGGTTATCACCATATTGGGGGCCCAGGACTAATGTTTTGGCGGGGGGGGCTATAGTTCCTAGGTCTGTGCTTAGGACAATTTACTTTTCGCTTTTTTACTCGCGTATCAACAGTATAGCATAATTGTATGGGGTAATGCTTGTAGCCTACTTCACATTGTTCTAAAATTCGTACCCTGCAAAACCGAGCCATGCGTGTGATGGCTGGCTTGCCCCATCGAACCAGACTATCCCCGTACTACCGCAAATACAAAATTCTAAAATTTGACGATATTCTTATATTTGAAGTAGCTAAATTTATGCATCAATATTTTTCAAATGAATTGCCTCCTGTGTTTAATGATTTCTTCGTCCTTGCTCAAACTGTTCACTCACACAATACCAGATTTTCCTCACAGGTGCGATAGCTATGGCCGTCCGTTAGTCTGTGATAGTATACGGCAAGTCCGTGGTCTACGGATATCAGCTTACAGTTTATACTTAACTGGCACTTCCGCAGTAGCTGACACGAACGTCCTGTGTTCTGTGTAGTTCTTGACTGCAGTTCAATAGACGACAACAATTGCCTTTTCCAGATATATTGTACGATGGATAGTAATTCGGATAGTTTAAGCAGTAAGTACAGCGTACACGAGTCTCGTATCTAATCTGGGTCAATTATACGACATATGCGCTTGGTGATATACCAGCGATAAGTCACGTGATATAGCATTATACTATCGAATGTGACTAGTCACATTCGATAATTATACCATAACAGATAGGAGAGAGATGGAGCCAGAGCTCCACACAGGTCAACTTCTATCTTCAACGACCCACCAGCAACCTCACAAAGAAATCGAGCGACTATGCCGGTCCTGTCATATGTAATTCTATACCCTCATCAATACGGGACCTCCCGTACCACTCCTTTAAAAAGGAATTATTCAGTCGCCTTGTCTCGCAATATTAGGCCTACTGATCCGCTTGTCTCACACCAAATTTGTCTTTTGTTATTATTTTATTATTATGCTGACCTGAATTGAATTGATTGATCCCAACCAATTGCATCCAAATTTATGACACAATATCTGTATTTGTTAATGTAGGGTGTGATCAGACCAGTTGACCCTACCCAGAGTCATATCGGTCGCACTATAGAAAGTGACTCGTCACTTTCTATAGTCGCACCCTGTCCTATACCGTTAAGTTCATATATTGTTGTTTCACGTGTCAATGCTGTTTTCTTTACGGTTGGACAAATCAATAAATCTCTCTCTCTCTCCCTGACAAAGTGGGAAGTGCTGTTATGGCCCCGGGAACAGCATATCACCGGCTATCAGATTGTCGTCGAGCATGTCCGCATTCAAGTCGAAATACAAGCTATCTCTTCTAAATGGCTCACCGGACCACGGCCTGGCATATCGATCTCGCCTTCTGCAACATACACCTCATTTCGTCGCTTGCCTTATATATTATCTGCTTTACTTTTCATTCAGTTTGCAATGTGCATGCCTCTTCTCTACTTCGCCTAGGCCAAGGTGGGTGTCTGCTCAAAGACTACTCAAAGTCGTTTCGGCACCTTCCTATCTTTTCGTTGTATCGCAGTATTTGTGTTGTTTTGAACTGATGAAAATATTAATAAATTGACACTGCCACTGATGCTCGTCGACTGGGCGGACTGGCGGGCGGCTGACGGGATACTGTTCGACACGTTTTGGCTGAATATTTTTCAGTTTGATGAATATATAGCTCACTAGACTCTATTTATACTAAATCACGCATTACGGTTACCGAAACAGCAATGTTCACAAAAATATTGAGCTTAAAACAGTTCGAAAAGTTAACACATCAGTCGGCAATCATCTATGATCTTTGATATGCTTGAACCCCACGCTTGGATGATTATGCGCAGGGTTTAAATTGAATATAGAGTTTATAGAACTAGTGGAGTCAGTTCGTTTATTTATGTCGTTATTATACAACTCAGTGTTCAATCAGCGATCGGGTTGACGTCGACTTGAGTAACGCAGTATAGAGGTTAATGCTCCAGGTTTGGTGCGACCAACTGCACAATAAGCACGTGTCAGCCAAAAATCTTCAGGTGTTAACATATTATTATTAAATTGAATAAGCAAAGTGCGTTTAAATTGAGGATAATTACAACTTGCACAATATGGACAGTGGGTGCAAATTATGGATATATTGGCTTACGTGCAGTATATAGATAGGATAGCAGTATTGGTGTACTAGTACCTGTAAAAAGTGCTTGCTCCAGTGTAAAGCTATGTTTTACACTGCTACACTCAGCTTAAACCTTACAAATTTTTTGACCAACCGCGTCGAGCAAGTGCGACGGCGAAGGTATTGCATTATAAATTTTGCAACGGATTAAGAAACTACGACTCGCAGCTGGGGTGCAACGGGGCTTACCCAAAATTCATTTAATTGCAGCTCCATTAAGGTGGCTCTCTCTCAAAAAAATGGCTGCGGCAAAAGTTTTTGTTTGATCTGTGCTTCAATTTGGGACCGAATCATTTTTAGAGCGCAGTGCCCCTTTTATGTATTTCTTCAACCTAATTGGATACTTTTCAGGCCATTCATTTTCTTTTTCTACTCCAGGTAGGATTAGTCGACATGTATATTGAAAATCTGTATTCTACTTCTAATATATTATACCGTAGATATCTATAATGTAAATGCAGTCTACAGACTTTTTTCTATTGTAACATTAAAAACAACTTGAATCTTAAGCTCTACAATTTTTCAGAGATACTCAAGTTGTAGCCACTAACAATCATTAATGACCCATGTATGCGGTCAAAAATTGTGGTGTGAAGTTTAATCCACCATTGCTACTCGTCACATATATTGATAATTCTTCTAACGAGAAGAGATGTAGAACAATTCCTGTTCGGAAACTGAAAGAAAACACAAGTTAGTGTATTAAAAGTTTAAGCTATCGTTATGGAATCGGTGTCCTGTGCTCAGACTGTTTTATTTTCTAATTATTTTTTATTAAGTTACTTTAACTTGGAAAATCGTCGCTGCTCACCCGATATATCAGGCAAAATGTACCGAGATTCCATTAGGGTATATAGGACCTTGAGTAAGTTGGGTGCTGATAAATCATTTGTAACCTCCATCGAAATCATGAATCATCAGTAGAATATATGTTAGCCTACCCTGCTAACCGCATCTGGACTCCATTCAAAGGAACTGTAGCGGTATGTCATTTTGCAAATAAAGCTTTTTCTGCCTCTGTAGCATTCAATCCAGTGACACTAGGATTACGATGTAGACAATGATAAATAGTTCTAAGCGGTGCTTGGTTCATAATCCTGGCAGTAAAATCTATGACTCATCTTGTCAAATCTGTTTTGATATTGATATTTGATCAATATTTACTGATAATTTCCAGATGTTTCAAGAATAGCTGAGGATCTCAAAGCGACACAAAGGCACCGTACCCTGCTTTCTTCGATACCACAGGCACAAATTGAAAGGTTGCTCATGATGATTCAGGGCCACATGAAAGGCAAATCGATTGAAGAGTCTCTGGCTGATGCAAAGAAAAAATTGTATGTGGACCCAGAAAAAAATCTCAATACACTCAACGAGGATGAGGTTAGAACAGAGCTTGAAAACAAAATATATTTATTTTTTAAAGTTCCTTTCATCAGATCAAAAGGGCGAAATTGATTATGGATGAGAGTTTTGAAAGCCGAAAAATAGGTCCTGACGATCCCAGATATATATATGACAAAAGGGTGAGAACTCATACTTGTAGTTCGCATTCAAGTGTAACTCCTGATCTATGTGTTCTAATCATCTAGGTTGACTATGGAAATGCCGAGGATAAGAAATGCGACTGGGACTCTGATGATGAAGCATAAACTTTTATATAATTTTGTTCCATACTGTTTACTGGGTTCATTATACTGTGAGAAATTTATAACATATACGGATTTTTGTCAACTCACAGTTCACATAAAGATAGCAAGGAAAAGGGATACATGTGTGTATTATGGATGACGAGCTACCAATCATTTGCATGCTGATATTGCTAGAAAGCTAGTAAATCATGCATTGTATGCTATTATCTAAGGCTACACGTAATGAGACTATCTGTCAACTTAATCAGGATGGTCCTCTGATTGATAGAAATGTATATAAACATCAAATCCAATCTAGAAACACGTAACGAGTTCAGGAATGGATGGTGGAAAGGTAATCCGAAATATGACCTGTACAGTCCAATTATGTCGGATGAGGACTTGGCGTAGAAATCGTGCGAGGATGGGTAGCCTTGTCACTCAAAATCATGTGGCACGCATCAGTGATGTACTAAATGATATAAGGGGTTGTCGAGGTGGTTAGTGTATTGGTAGCAAAGTACCTCTACTTTTTTGGAGTCATGGAGTAGGTTTTGACCAGTATCACGACTCACTCTGTTTTCATTATATACTTTTGGAATCAGAACTACTACTGTTACCTTTTGGATTATAATGTAAAGTAGAAAGTCGTATTTGGCAAGGTTTAGGTCACTTTTATCAGTGAAAATGCAATGTATCACGGTAGGCAAAACTCGATTTATTGGATATATTAATTGTGAAAATACATGCTGTAATATTGAAAGTAGACAACCAATTTGCTACAGAAAGTACGCAGTGCCTTGAAAATCTTCTCCAGTACTTCTCGTACTCCGTATTGTAATTGTAGTATTGACATGCCCTGGTCTGGGAATCGCTACTACTACGTCAACAGCAATGCTAACCACTTCGACCACCTTTGAGGCTAATGTATGTGCAACAGATCTATGATATGCATGTGTTTTGTACGCTACTATTAATCAGAATTATGGAGCAAAACGATTCTGCCGTGAGACTGGCAGGCTAAATCCAAAACAAACATAATTAGCTATAGGCAAAGATCGACTTCACCGAACCACAATCGAATGGACTCATGTCACCAGCCTACAGGAGATCTAATAGAAGTAGCACTGTATCTGCCTACCGCCATCCGTCGACGGGTCGTACAAGCGTTCAAATGTGCATTGTGCATCCGGCTGAGCTAGGTTTATTCATAAAATTTCATCATTTCAAAAATCAGACTGCGATACAATGAAAAATAGGAAGGTGCCGAAACGAATTGGGGTAGTTTTTAGGTTCAGATGAGATTCTATAACTTAATTTTCGTTTCATCATTCCAAAGCGCATTTGTCCGAAATCAAATTGGTGGTCTAGTGAAGTCAAATAATAATAGAGTGAGTAACCGTTCTAGCGGACGTACATATTATATTGTTATCAAGGTTAATATAGGCGTAGATCGAACAATATTGACATGTCATGAGTCACGCCAGCGTGTCACACACAGAATGGATATGTTGCAGCCGAGTTCCATATTATGAACCGAACTAGTAGTTATTTATTTAGTGGGGAATCTCTAAGAAATCCGGTAGGCTAATCTTAGTACCAACGGCCACACCTCTAAAGTCAATGAAATCGATTTTACCCGAAAGCTACGTAATGCTGATTTTGAATATACACTGTTCATTGCTTAGAACAAGATCGACATTACCATATTTTTAGAGTGGCATAATATCTTGGATCGAAATAATGAGAAATCAGGCTGGTTTGATAGGACTATACCCCAGTGCGCTTGTCCTGATCCCTGATTGGAATCGCTGGCCTTTTTGCCTGATATATCAGGGGAGCAGCGATGATTTTCCAAGTTAAAGTAATTTAATAAAAAATAATTAAAAAAATAAATATAGTGTGAGCACAGGACACCGATTCCAAACAGGTCCTGATCCAGTCCTTGCCGTACGCGCACGATATATCTTTGGATGAACAAAATAAGACATACGCGCCGTAAAGGCATTCACTGGTATATGTGACCAGCATTGGTAAGAATTCGACATCAGCATACGCGAAATTGTTACAAATATGGACTTTACTGCGAGCTGCGATTGAGCGATGCAAACTCTAGTGGAAATACTATCTACTTTTTGGGCACCGGGAACTATCGGGGGTATAGCTCAGTGGTAGAGCATTCGACTGCAGATCGAGAGGTCCCTGGTTCAAATCCGGGTGCCCCCTTTTTCTCGTTCTCTCGAATTTCTTAGTTTTCATAACAACACCTATTGTTTGCTGGTTAGACTGGTTAGTGAAAGCAATCCAACAGTCTATAGATTATATGGCGACCTTGACATTTTTATTTGTTCTCTAGTAGATAGTTCTCTTGTAGAAGCGAGACATTACCCGAAATAGCCCGTCACAGCCTGGTAGCAGTCGTTATACTCGTATGGCATGATGATACTGTGTTCCGCTGTTCTGCTACTCTTAATTTCGGAGAATTCTACGACTCTAGTTGAAGACTTATCTGCACTCATATATACTTACACAGTTGCTTATATGTTTTGTTTTAGGCACTGTTTTAAGAAACGTTTGTAGCTAATCTGAGCCTGCGACCGCTCAGCTGCTCCGCATATGGGAACATCTCGCCAAAATGAAATATTCGTCGTCGAACGACTTCGAAGTAGTCGACATGGGCGATGTAGGGAGTCCATCCTTCAAACAAGGCTCTTTCAGTTACAATGAGGACTTGATTTCATCGGAAAAGTTCTTTGCAGATATCGAATTATTGCTGGAACGTCGCTGTTCTCCATCAATCACAAAATACTGCAAGGATAATCGCGTTTTGGAGCTAGCGTATTACGCTTTGGGGATTTTCGTATTTTATCTCGCTTACGGATTTCTTCAGGAAATTTTGTAAGTTTCAGAAAACACATGATGTCTGTTTTCAGACTGTTATTTTATGTTTGTGAGATAGGATGGAGGGATACCTTGGCTTGGCTAGGTCGTTTGTCACCGTTGCATTGACGACGATGTGTAGTTCATTTTTGAGGCTGTAGTTGCACATTACGCACCATTGCGTGTCAATCGCCTAGTGTGCGAAAATAATACCGGCAGTATCAATGATTGAGCGCCGATATAAGGTGTTTAGGACACGTATGTGGGATTTCCGTATGGATTATTATTAGCAACGCTAGCGGGCTATTGCTTCGAAGTGGCTTGCAGTGCGTAATTGAAAGAGCGCGTTTTCCAATTCGAGTTATCAAGTAAATGCTGATACTATGTTGTTCAACTAGGCGCCCGACAATTCATATGCAGATGCACAATACCCGATTCATAAAAATAGACTACGGTATTAACGTTATCATGCAGAAAAGTAGGTCTTTGGTCACACTGGGAATCGTCTCATGACATACAGCTGCTGGCGAAGAACTAATAGAGAACAGGTTGATGAAAGATGTATGATCAGCACTGCGGGAACAATGTCTCTGCTCATAGTTCGGCTTACCCCTTACATTGATTTTTGAAATATTTGATTACCTGTACCTATCCATATTGATTTTCTGTTCTCTTAAAGTGATGAATAATATTCTCTGACCAAGCAATTTGCTAGTTCGACTTTATCTTGCATTTATGAGTCATAGACAGTTCACCGTAAGCTGCTTAATGCAAATACTTGATGTTATCTGCTTGTATATTGATGTAAAAATTCCTACCTCTTGATGTTTATCTATAATTTATTAAGTAGACTGTACAATTGAACCGCACCATCTAGTTATTGGGCATGGCAGCTAAATCAAGTCCTCAACAACTTGTTTACTGCTTCTTCGGCATATTTTTTCTATACTTCATCTTTGGATTATTTCAAGAAAAAATGTATGGAGATGTCATATTTGGCTTGTAAGGCATGCTTGGTACAATACTTATTTTATCTTTCTAGAAACCGAGGAAGCTATGACGGCGAAAGATTCACATTCCCACAAGCACTTGTGTTCTTCCAGTGTGTTTTTAATACAATTTTTGCCAAATTCAGTATGTCCATTTGGTCAAATGTTGTGATATTTTCCAAATGTCAAATGTTCTCTCTTTCAATAGTCTCCAAGTATGTGACAAAACCAGGACCGGATCAAACGCCAACATTGATATATGCATCATGCTCGGTGTGTTATATGGGAGCGATGGTTGCAAGTAATCAAGCTCTGCAGTACATAAATTATCCTACCCAGGTTTGTTGTTGAACAACTACTTGCTGAGGATCGTAACAGTAATATTGATGTTATTCTCTCAGGTTCTTGGAAAATCCTGCAAGCCTATACCAGTGATGATACTGGGAGTTTTGCTGGCGAGAAAGCGGTATCCTATTGGCAAGTATCTTTGTGTACTGATGATTGTTACTGGCGTAGCTTCATTCATGTACAAGGGAGACAAAGCCGCAAACTCGGGTGCAGCTGGGTTCGGATTTGGAGAGTTGCTTTTGGTAAGTCTCTGAATCTCGAAGTATTTCCTTGCTGATAAACATTCCTATTCTTTTGATGCAGATCATCTCACTAACACTAGATGGGTTGACGGGTGTTACCCAAGAAAATATGCGATCAAAGTATACGACTAACCAGCATCACATGATGTATAATGTCAATCTGTGGTCTACGATATTTCTACTCATCGGTCAGTCTCATACTTCTAAGTTTCATGATGTTAAAATGGACTGATTATTCAATGTTTTTCAGCTCTCATTGTGACCGGGCAAGGCCTCGAATGTGCGATATTCATTTATAATCACCCCAAAGTTATCCTACATCTTCTTTTATTTAGTCTTACATCAGCATTTGGACAGCACTTTATCTTTTTAACGGTACGTGTTACTAGGGTTTTTATCGCTGTCAATTTTCAAAAATAATTACGTAGCTTTAGTGCAATTGTTTACATCAGATACCATTTATTCGACCTTTAGGCCTACATGCATATAAATGATAACAGTTTCCAAGTCTCATTGGCTACCATGTTGCATACATATCAGATCTGCAGATGCTGTTATACCGGTCATGAAAAGACTAGTGAATAAAATCGTCTTATCAAAATACTCTTTTAGAAATGAGCGAGATCTTACCATACTGCAATTTTGTCCTTTCTTTTTAGGTTGTGTATTTTGGACCTCTTACTTGTTCCATTATTACTACTACAAGAAAATTTTTTACCATTCTTGGATCTGTAATTATATTTCAAAACCCTATGACCTCGTTACAGTGGCTTGGAGCATTTTTGGTTTTTACAGGTGAGCTTAGTTTCAATATTTGATGTATAACAGATATTTGTGATTGTAATTTGGAAGTATGACAGTCTGTGCTTATAGTTTCTATATAGTTTATATTGGAGCTAGGAGATGTGGGTCGGTTAATTAACTTTGATAATCTCTGCGCATGTGTATGAATGAAATCTTGTTTTCAGGATTGGGATTGGATGCCAAGTTTGGCAAAGCGGTATCAACACCACAGCGTCTGAAAGTTGAACCAAAGTCCTGAAGATGTTGATACCCTGTTATGCGTTGTCCATCGTGGTATCTGCATTGTCAAAAATATTTGCGACACGGCTTCTCATTAACACCGCATGGACTATCCAGTGTCAGAGATTGGAATCACCCAGGATGCTAAGCGATGTTTCTCAATATGGCAGTAATTTTCATCCAGCGTATGGTGTGCAAGTGCAATGGTGTGTGCTGTGCAGGACCGGCTTGTCTTCTTCGCTGGCAGTACTTATGTTTTGCAATAGAAAATATATTCATGGCCGGCCGGCAAATTACAAAATAGGAAATTGTCTCGAGGTTTTGTTACTGTCACTCAGTTATCGAATGATGTATCTGACGACTTATTACCAGTGTTGGGATCAAGTCACTACCTTCGAGTCATTGGCCATTTTGACTCGAGTCAAGTCAAGTCAATTGATTTTCAAACGTGACTCGAGTCAAGTCAAGTCACTCAATTTCGGAGGTGACTCGAGTCAAGTCAAGTCACAATTCAAGTCAAGTTGCCTTTTCGAAGTATTGGTCATGATGACGTCAGTGCATTTTGCTAGCTCTCTGAAATACAGATTGAGTGGTCATTGATTTTGAACCGATGTACGAATATATAGTTAAATATACACGCAAGAAGGCGATGTATCGCTCACATATACGTAGAACTGCTAAACTAGAGTTTATAGTTACCAGCCAAAATAGAGAATAGATACGAATTGATAGGATGCGATACATTGCCCATTTACAAATCTATATGATGCAATTCGAGCCTGCGCCAATGGTTGAGGACTATATAAACTCTATTCGAATTCAATGTCAATAAAACAAAAGGTTTTGTTATGGTAAGTTTTTACCATACTAGTTTGCGACAAGGTAAGCTGTAAGCTTCGATCACTCCGTTTGCGGTCGATTTATTTGTGAGGGAACAATGGAGGCTCAGTAAAACGCTGATTGGTCGATCACACGGTTACACCAGCGTTTCCCGAACATATGCAAGATTCAGTGATTTTTATCGACACCGATTACTTGATGACTTGAAATTGACTCGTGAATTTTG
>ATSW01008590.1:0-10027 GCA_000444245.1 Botryllus schlosseri | reverse complement strand
CAAGTCGAGTCAATACACAGATTGACTCGAGTCGAGTCGAGTCATTTCCGTATTTTGAATAAATGACTCGAGTCAAGTCGAGTCATCAGAAAATCGTGACTCGAGTCGGACTAGAGTCGAGTCATTACAACCCTGCTCAGATGCTGACCAATTGACGATGCATATGCTTGGTAATCATCATAGCAGTCTGTTTTTGCAGCCAATTTGCACTGACGTGCGAGCCCCGTGCGATCATTTGCGCATGTTTTTGACCGAATCAATTTTGGGATATGCTACTTAATACGCTCAAACAATCTTTGAGATGTACGTCCTACATACCTACTATCACAGTGGCACTTGTATTGGTAAATAACATTACTTGCATCAAAGGCAGAAAGTACATCTTTTCGAGAGTTGGGTAACAAGGGTTTCGTCGTGTACACTACATGCGTGTTAACGCTGTAATAGCAACGGTGAACAGCCGATTTAATAAGCTTTTCAAAACGGCTAGACACGTTACCTAGCCAAGGTAGGTGCAAAAATGCCGGCCATTTTTCTGGGCCATATTTTGGAGCTGTATCCGATTTTTTCAGTACCCTAGAGATGGAGCATTTTAATATGTGGTCCGGATAGCCTATTTTGGAGAGAATCGAGTGGATATCATCCAATTCGCGTGACAGTTTTTCCGGTGAGCAGAGGCGCAAGCCGCGATTAACGAGCGATGAAATGAGGTTTAATTTACGCCGCTTCGGGCAAAATGAATCCCAACGAATATAATGACCAGTGAAAGTAGGTTTTCTGTACACCGACGTTAAAAACGTTTGTCCTGATCTCTCTACTAAGACGTCTAAAAAGGGAAGGGCAGCATCAGATTCCTTTTCCACGGTAAATTGTAGAGCTGGATGGAGACAGTTCGATTTTTCGAAGAAATTATTACACTCTCGCTCATATTTAAAGGCAACAAAGGTGTCATCGACATATCTAAAATAGAGGAGAGGTTTTGCGACGTTTTCAAACAATTTGTTTTCATGGTATCCCACGAATATATCGGTCAAACTAGGTCCCAACGGTGAACCCATCGCAATACCATTGCATTGACGGAGCATCGTGTCATGAAGCTGAATTCAACGCTACTAGTAGCAGTTTGCAACAATTCAAGAAATATTTCACGCGGTAGTTTCGGAGGTTCAGGCGTGCGATCATCAAGCGCGTCTGCGCAGATTTCGAAGGTTTCCGACAATGGTACGTTGGTAAAAAGACTTTTCACATCAAATGAGCTGAGGAATACATTGGACGGATTTAATTTGGCGCGTTTTAATTCGTCTATAAACGTGAACGAGTCGCGAACACAGTGGTGCGTATACAAGGATCGAACTGGCTCAATGACGGTGTTAAGCCATTTGGCTAAATTATGTTGTGCCGATCCACACATAGACAATATGGGGCGAAGAGGTACGTTATCTTTATGTGTTTTCGGCAAACCGTACATACGCCGCCGTTGCGATCCCGTTGGGCGTAGAGACTCGTACAGATTTGAAGGAAGTACTCCATCCTTCTTCAGTTTGAGAAGGCGACGCTGCAGCTTCATTCCTAACTTGCGCGTGTTATCGTTCATGTCGACAGGACCCAGGTTGGTGAACTTTGACGAATCTTGAAGAACGGATTCTATTTTCATGATGTAATCTGCCCGGTTCAAAATCACAACTCCAGAACCTTTGTCAGGTTTTGTGATGCAAATTTTTTCGTTTGAACGTAAGGATTTGATGGCTTTAAGACAATCCTTGTTCATCAGAAAATCACCGGCGTCCACTGGGGTACCACAATACGCATGTGCAAGATCACTGAGCTTAGCTTTCATCGCAGAAAAATATTCCGGAGATAATGGTCTATGGTGTTGTAGTTGACCAATTAATACCTCGAAATCGGCGAATATTTCTTCTCTCTTAACGTTGTTGGGAGGCAGACAAAAATCCAATCCATGAGACAATACAAATTCTTCGATATCACTGAGTTTATAACTCGAGAGATTTGCTATGATTTTCTTCCCCGTATACTTGGCGAATTTCCAAACCGATTTTGAAATAAAACTTTGAGGTTACGGTCATACTTCCTCTGGTTCTCCTTTTCCTTGCGAGTGTCAATGATACTCAGGTAACGGCAAAAACGCATCAAGTCAAAAAATGACAGGAATTCTCTGACTTCTTGTTGAAGTGATCGACATTTCTTCCACCAGTGTGGTATAGAAGATATCTTCTTCTCGATCTCGTCGAAAAGAAATGCCCGTTAGATGTTGGGGCTATGTCGAGCGCGAGACTTGTCGATTCTAATCCTGATGCGCTTCGGAACTACCCGTAGTTCAACGCATTTCTTTAGGTGATCTATCGACGACCGCAAAGCTCTGATCTTCCCTCGGCTCTTGACTAACAAATTCAATTTGTTCATCTGAGCGACACTGTACCTTTTCCGTTAGGTTATGACACAATAAACAGTACTTGGTTCGTTTTTACATGAAACAAGGGATTGTGACGAAACAATGACATCCATGCAGTCAGAACCGAAACAAGACTTTGCTCTCCCATTCCAAAAACGCTGGGCTTTGCTCTCCCATATTGGGATTAACTAAATTTGTGGGGTATTCACCAATCTCCCATAGGGGGGAACGTTTTCTATACTACTTGTGAGGGAAACTCATCTGGTGCATAGTCGCGCAAGGCGCGAAAACGTTTCAATTCACGATTGAAATAGTCCAATAATATTGGTAATTGCATATATATGCTGTAAAATTTTTATCCTCTCTCAACCCACGTATTCAGATTTACCGCTAGAGCTGAGGAAGGTGGTGACGTATTTAATAATAATATATATTCGGGCGAGCCCATTGTTATTAATTGCTCTGCTGCATGTCGTTATTTCGTGACTTCTAATCTGCCATTACATCGTCAAAAGATATTGGTATCTCCCAAACGTACCAGACTGCACAATATCAAGATTCCAGATTGATATTTCTTCAAGGACGCATATGCTTTCTTTGCGGGTGGTATTTGTCCCCGTGGCTTTAGTTTGCCAGGATAGGGATATACGGTGCCAGCCGTTTAGGTGCCTAAGGACAGTTAACCATTTAGAACTGTCGAAACTCTCGGCCTGTATTCTCTCGCCGTCGATATGTTTGGAAGCACACCCATGATCGCCCAGACTTCGAATGTGCAGACCTGCTTCATGCGCAAGCCGCACATCATAAATCTGAGCTTAACCACAACACAATCATTCCAAAAGACGAAATTATTCCGTAACAATGAATTGTAGGCTATCAAATGAATTTAATTATGGTGTGGGCTGCGCGATAAGGTGCGTCTGCACTTGGGCTTCAAGTTGTTTGTAATCAGGCTGATATGACGTCGAAACAGGCGGAGCATCCTTCAAGTTCAGATAAGAATTTATGGAAAAATTCAGCTCGATAATCTTATTACTCTGTAAATCTGTCTTGATTGCTTAACTCGTGGCAAAGTCTTGGTGATTGGTTTCGTAATGACGGTTTAAGTTACTAGCTTTGTAATTATTTAGCGAATCCTGGCAGATGTGGCACAGTGGCTCAATTCTTCCGTCCATTCTTTTTTAAAAGTTATGTTTTCCTGTTCATACATTCTTTCACAATTATCGCTCAACGAGATTTTCTTGGTCAAACTCTGCAGTTTATTCGTAGCCACTACAATACAAATGGAAAAGCCTTGTTCATCATTCGCGTGACCTGCGCTACCGTGATTAATTCTTAAGTTCACTGTTAAACACGACGATTTATCATTGATTGATGATCATTGACCAATGACCATGCACAATTGTTGCAGGTGAAACGTTCGTGGGAACTTGATGCGAGAGTTCAATCGCAAAGTTCTAAGCAGGTCGAGCCACTTCCACTAAATTTTACAATTGGAACGTAAAGCATAAGGAAAGAAACAACACGAAATCTGCACACATATTGTTAATGCGTTATCGAATGCATCAATTTATAATCAGGTTCAACCTCTCTAGCTAAATGGCGAAACTCATGTGCAATCATTAAAGAGTCGCAATCAACGGCTCAGAGAGCCGCAGTTTGCAAACCCCTGTTCCACTGTATTAAATTCTTGAGCTGAGAAAGAAATAACTAGCTAGCTAGCTTAAAAAGAGATTTGTGACATATAGGCCTACAAGTCAAATCCCGCTGTTCTGGTACCGATGCCAATAGCATTTACGAGTTAATTGAGGTCTTTACTACCTTCACCTGAACCCAAAAACATCCCAACTTATATCGTCGTTATCGCAACTGTGTTATCGGATCGCGAATTTTGCCAATTCCAATTTTGCGAATAAAGGTGTTGCGACTTGCTTGCTACAATAAAACCTCTATCTCAGTGATGGTTCTCAAACTTTTTTAGACACGCCCACTTTATGATATTGAAAAATTGCTTGCCTCCTGGATATCGCAAAATATTAAACAGATCAATCTGAATTCTATAAATCGCAATCGATGGCTTAATGTCATTGGAGGTTATGGCTGTTGATGACAGAATTCTGAAATATGAAATTCGGACAATTGACAGAGCAACAACCATGAAATGTGGGTAAATCGCGCGTATTAGCGCCCTCGTGCCCCCTTCAGATGCCTTCACGCCCTCCAGTTTGCGGACCATACTGCCCTATATGATCCGTATATTATCTAGATACGCTTGATAGTATTCAAGTGAAAAGCAAGGGCACGAGGTATCATTTTTTAAACAGTTGACTGGTCCGGCCCGCGAACGATTTGAAAGCTTGAATCCGGCCCGTGACGCAACTTGAGTTTGACACTCCTGTATTGCTGTTAAAATCGTATAAATGTCCCAAATTCCACACGTGAGAATAGGGTAGCTGTCAACATGGATATCCAGTATATTTATTTAATTCCGAAAACATTCAATATTTTGCTAATACGATACCTTTATCTCGATCCGAATGTCGCCATGAACAATCTATTACGGGTTGTGGCAGTCGATATTCTTGAAAGGAGAAAAAAATCTCGTAATTACTTCATCCTCTGTTTCTTTGTAGAAAACTGTAAAGCGTCATAAAAAGATTTTGTGATTGTGTTTTCATTAATGACTATGCCGATTCAACTTTCTCTCAAATCTACGAGCGATTAATTAAGAAAAAAACGTTTTTAGGATATTCAATGTGCTATCATTATGATACTAATTTCTCGGTCACGTAAAACGGGACGCCGCTGCTATTTATAGCCTGTATGATGCGAATAGACCGAAACTAATTTAATAAAATTCCATCACGCAGTGACTTACGCAACGTAATATTGGAACTATTAATATAAAATTGCCATTGACTATATACCATTTGATGTGTGGCATTCGGTAATGAAATATTGATGGGCAAGAAAAGCATGATTTCTCGAGATTGGTGAGTCAAGGGATAGAAGGACCATGAGAGGAATTTGTTAAACCTATTCGACTATTCAATTTGAGCCAGATCGTCATCTCCCATGGCACAAAGCTATGGTACAGGGCTACCCCTAAATTGAAGGACCTCTGTTCCAATGCGGACCTTTTCGGTGTTGAATTTTGGTGTTGAAGTATTGAATCCGGCCCGCGACGTCAGTTGAGTTTGACACCCAATGTCTAGCATCTGTGCATGGATATTACGGCGCTACTGTGGCATTTAAAATCGCAATACAATTAGAGTTATCGCCGTTGTTTAGACTTGTAAGTTTCAGCACAAATTAAACTAATTCTTAGTTCATGAACTTCATTTCTCTCAGACCCCTTTCAGATACTTTCACGCTCCTAATTTGGGAAATACTGTCCTATATTCACTAACTTGCATTAAAAAGATTGGTCGTGGATCACCGCAGCACGATTCTTCGAAAGTATATATGGGTTTGCGGTAGCACTGCTTCACTGCATTAATTACTTTATTATTTCAAACCATCACTAAAACCAATTTATCGAGATTCATTTAAAATTGCTCGTTAGCGATCGCGTGACATTATTCGTCATCGGTTGACGTGGGCGGGTGGAGCCGCATATATAAAGAATAAACGAGAATCGGAACAACAATTCTACAGTAACTATTCAAGTACCGGATACCGTTATCATGAACTAAGCGTGTCATAGGCTGCGGTTGCTCTCTTCGCAGTAGATCTGTTACGTCAGTGGTTCTCAACAATGTAGTTCAGATTCAGTAGTGTGCCATCTACGTTTAGCCAGGGTGCCACATAATACTTAATAATTTTGAAATAATGCGCAAAATAATTCTAGTCCATAGCAAACGATTACAGGCTAGATGTGAAGTTTTGAAAAATCAAAATTGGAATCATGCGCGCAATCAGTATCCCCGCTAATTCGATTTACCTGTCGCGTGCCATGAAGGCTTAATTTAGTTTTCAACGATAAGTTGATTAATTGCAGAGAAGAGCGCCTTAACAACAATGCCGTTTTCAAATCATCATTGTCTACGTAATCATGAGTGGGAAATGAACTCTCTTTGTTCATGTTTACAAGTTCATGTTTACAAATTCGAATTCGAAATTTCGATTTTAAGGTAGCCCGCTGCCCATGTGGTGGAAATTTAGGATTGTATGGAAAATTTCAACTCAATCAGAAGTAGAAGTAGCGGCTTGAAAAGTCAAAACTACTTCAAGTGGAATAGATATAAAAGATTTCACAAGCACTGAAGTAAGTAATTTCGGACAGTTGATTTGGTCGAGGGGTCGCATACTTCTCAAAGGTAATCTGCGGTGGCAACTGCAGAATTGCTTCAGACATTGCTTGGTACATCTCCATGATTAACATAATTGACTAACGATTAGGGAGATAGGTAAAAAAATTGTCAAAAGTGTATACTGAATCTAATTTTTTTTGCAACCTGCATTTCGTTTGTATCGTACATGTTGGTGTTTGGCCGCAGCCGTACAAATTTACTGCAATGTAATTTCAATACATGAAAGCGCAAACGGTATATAATTTCAAAATTTCAAGATCGACGTCTTGTGTTCGTCCTTCAGTCGTCCGTTTTTGTTTCGCCATCCTTATTCCCTCATCAATTCGTTGTCGGTCATCGTTCGTGCGCGTCACTTTTTACCCTCCTCCGTTTCTCTTCCGTTATGTTGCTCCTCCAGATAGGCGGTCTCGTATTTTCCATTTCATTTCTTCATTCTGCTTTTCAGGGTTTCTTCTTCTTCGATCGTATAAATTCTGCAGTACAATTCAGGATTCGTTTCGTCCTGTATTGCTTACATTTACGTCGGTCGTGAAGCTACTCATCCTGAACATCGAGTCTTTGTTCGGATTCTAGTATCTGATTTTTGTATATTGATGACAATATGAGTTTCTGCTCGTCATTGTTATTCTTATTGTATAGGATTACGTCGTATTTCATCTCGCCTAATACCAACAATTTTCCTATGTCGACTATTCTCGTTATTACGTTGTAGTTGGCGAAAACATGTTCTTATTGTGTCATGATTATGAAGGCGAAATTTGCACTTATGTTTTCCCACCTACTGGTAACCATCTCCCGCATTGTTCTCATGAATTTTCTCGCTCCAAAGATATATCCGCCACTGCCTATTTTGCATAGTTATCTATTCCTTCTAGTTTGAGAGGTTTGACTCAACTAATTTTTTTTTATTCTGTTCAGTTTGTAAGAGTTTATGTTTGGTTTCGAATAGTCATTCGTCTGTGCTAGTGATATCAACTGTTCGTACAGATTCTTGAAACTAGAATCTTGCCACCCTTGTAGACGGCCAATTGTCTGCTCATTGTGAATCATAAAATATTAAATAAAACAAATAGGTTGACATTGTGTTATGCTCAATACGCCGCAATATCCTAACTGAAGCAAGACTGCTGCGTGGGCATTGGTTCTTATATCCAGAGGTGGTCAAAGTAGACAAGAAAACTACTCAAGTAGAAGTAGAAGTAGCAACGAAAAAATCTACTCAAGTACGAGTAGAAGTACTTCTTCCATAAGCAACCTAAAACTACTTGAAGTAGAAGTAGAATTGACGGACTTCAAAAGTACTCAAGTAAGTAAGTAAGTAGTTTTGAAAACGATCCTAATTCGTTCACATGGATTGTAAAAAGGTGCAAATTGAGCTATGCGAAAGGTGACGAGCTTGATTGATATTGATGCATACCAGCATGTATCGAGTTTTCGATAGCATAAGCATTCGTCCACATCATGGGATTAAAATGATAGTATTGATATGGAAATGCGATACTTATCCTGTTTTCTCGAAAAGCACGTTTTAGAAAATAGCATGGTATGGTGCCATCCCCCATATTATAAGGTCCGTATTTTAGTCGAAGAGCAATACGGAGAAGTTGTATAGGATACGGTGTAAACACTTTGCGCGATTAGTAAACGTTAATAAAAAATATGGGAGACCGTAAAAATGCCATATTGTGTAGCTTTATTTCCGGAAATTAAAGGCATTACTACACTTGCTTTTATACTTCGACATGTATTTTATCAAGACAAAAGTACTGATATTAATTACAACTCAAAGTAGCCTATATGATACTGGGAATTGAGAGAAAGTTTCGAAGGTGGTATGCTAAAACAGCTCTAAAACTATCAAAAAAAGTCAGAGTACACTTTCCCGGGTTAGGACGCGCTATGGACTTGCTAGATTACGATATGACAAGTAAATGTTAGATTGCGAAACATCAGTTTCAAACGTTATGATGAGCCATATATACTGTGATGAATTATTTCATATGGGCGAAGGGCGACCATGTGGTGTGAACGCAGTGATATCTAGATATCTACTTCTGGATATCCCAGTGTGAATGGAACCATGCCACCCCGCTACCTAAATTATATTCATCGATACTTTCGTGAAATCATACTGGTAACCCCGTATCCACTGCGCGCGAAGCGCGACGAAAATTCTGGGCTTTACTCAAATTTTATGAAAATTAAATGTTGATACTCTGTGAAAACAGCCTCGAAATTCCTCTGGCTATCTTTCTGATTTGAAGATTGAACTACTTCTACTTGACAAACTGAAAATAGCGAAAAGTAAGTAAGTAGATCACAAAATATTACGAAGTAGAAGTAGCGAAAATCAGATCTACTTGAGTAAGTACCAGAAGTAGAGGAAAACTACTTGAGTACTTCGAAAAAGTAGAACTACTTCGTTACTGACCACCTTTGCTTATATCGAGAAGCGCATGATGAAAAATTGTGATTTGGATAAATATTATCAGAAGGAAGCAACACGGTGAGTCACCAGCAGTGTGCGCATAACTTCAGCGTTGCCAGCCAACAACTGCTGCGGTTGAACGTTCTTTCTCCATTCTTGGCAAGCTACTTAGTAAAGACAGACACTTTCTACCCGATAACTTAGGAAAGTATGTTTCGTTGTACTACAACAGATTTTAATTCTTTCTACAATAATGCGTGATGTAGGCTAACTACTGGAATTCTGCATAGGTCCAGATTTCGTTAAAATAAAGATTTCCCATCAAACCATTTGTCTTTTCCATGTAACAATTTGTCAGTTTTTAAATCAAAAATTTTTAATCAGGCTAACTACTTCGCAAGGACACAACCGTTCCAACCAGATATAAAGATAAGTAGTAAAAGTCTAACATTATATGCGAAACCACGTAATTTACATATATGAGGTCAAAATTTAATTGTTTAAGATCAATAGATGTCAAAATTTGGACCTCATGTATGTAAATTAGGTGTTACAATCTCCGATATCTGTAAATAGATAGGATCTTCGAAAATATTTCCCATTCAGTTACCATGACAGAGAGGTTATTTCACGAGGTTATTTCACTCTTACAAGTGATCAAACTTATCACAAAACTACATTGTATTTTTCGAAATCCCGGTTGTGGGATGTAAGTAGTAGGTCAAAAAAACTGTTCAAGTAGAAAATGAACTATTCTCAAAGCGAAACCGCTTCTGCACTTAGTGCAAGTATGTAAAACCTTCTTGAATGCACCGCCGAAAAGGTAAAGAAGTAACTCAGAGGCCTCTTGTGCGCGTGCGTGTGGGTTCCTGAGAC
>ATSW01008589.1:0-12243 GCA_000444245.1 Botryllus schlosseri | reverse complement strand
CTTGGCCGTGGCCCATTTTCCGGTTTGAAAATGTGCTGTGGCCCACCTCTTATCTTGGAGCCATGATCCTGTTCAATGCGTGGTAATCGACGGCGGCGATATGCCTGTTTCTCTCAAATATGCGCATTTTCTCTTAATTGGCTGATGATATTTGAATGTAGACCATTCGGCCCCTGAAATCGCGCCGTTCGCGACGAAAATGTTCAAGTCGAATAAACATCCTCCAACAAATGGCCAACGAAATAATCTTGGGCCCCCTTCGAGCTCCCGCAATTGGGGTTTTGGGTGCAGCAGTTACGGCCCTGGTAGATCATAGGTTAAAACTGTGTGTATTATGATCGTCCGCTGCTCCATTCGCGACGCGAAACACAATGATCAAATCCACGCATTCACTGTGTGATTGGGATTTTAGTTCCACTATTGTGGGGAATAATATAATCATTCTGGGTCAGCAATTCATTGGTATGGGGTACTACAAAGAAGTGGAGAAAGATTTTTTAATATGCATGCTGGGCAATGCACATTGTATGACTTGGACCAAACCAACTGAAGTTGTGATGTCAGAATATTCAATACAATGATACAATCAATTCATGTGAGTCTTACATTATGTACAATGATTTCCAGGGCGGACATTTTAAACCGACTCCAAAGATTAATGCGCTCCGCTAAATCCTCAATCCATTACGAATCGTTGCGGTGGTGCAGTATACCTCCACTAGAAGTTGCTAATAATTGTCAATTATGGCTATTTTTATCCTACAATAATACGACTTGCCTAAGTACAGTAAATCTAGACATCAATTACACTTCATTCCGAGTTTACTGCACACCCCTTTCAACGGCATACGACATATGACCCCGCCGGAATACTTGTTTATTTCAGAATTACCTTCCAGTTATTATATACTCGAAATTATTTTAGTTGCTGTTAGCCGTAGGTTGTCATAGCAAGTGGAAAAAGCCACCGTTTCTCCCTCCCGTTTTCGACTTGTACAATGTACATGCTAACTCCATACGTGCCACTACGTCTCATCAGAGATGGAGGAGAAACTTTACGTAGCCTACGTATAATTAGATAATATGAATATATTTTTGGCGATTAACATAACAAATATAGCTAAACTTACATTAATTCTAAAATGTTCTAAATAGCTTTGTGGCCCACCTCAAATGGTCCTGTGGCCCACCAGTGGGCCATGGCCCACCCTTTGAGAACCCCTGGCTTAGGCCATGGTGGGTGTTGCCTGATTTCAAAGACTACTCCAAGTCGTTTAGACACCTCCATATCTTTTCATTGTATCCCAATTTTTGTGGTGTATTGAACTGATAAGAATTGCTAATAAACCGTACCAAACTCCACATAACTATGTCTTTCCGATACTAGATATATTATACGGTGTTCTATTGATGTTTTTGAAGGCAAAGCTCACGAAGCCCCTGTTAAAGACCACCGATTGTGATTGTTCGGTATCGTTTGAAAGAAATGCGTCTTTGCTATTTGTCGCCTAATTGAACTGTTGGAATTTATCAAAGTTGTTCAAAAGTCTCCGCAGCTTTCACATAAAACTTGTCCGAAAGGAGTTGTAGGCTACTTCTAGGGTTACCATATTTTGGAAATCTGAAAAGAGGACGCATTTTCAAAATTTTCAGACTTGCAATACTTGGAAAATCCTGAAAAAATCGTGAAGTTTTCGCACTTCGTGGTCGGTTGAATAAAAAAAAGGCCAACTTTCTGGCTCAACTCCCGAAATAACAGTTTTTCACATTATCAGTTGGTTGACTAAAAAAAGGTCATCACTTTCGTTCGAACCACGAATTTCCTATTTAGCGTAATTTATGCCCGTTGTCACTCGACTCTATCCACTATCTTAGCTCTAAAAGCTGTAAAGGAGGACGAATTCCCAAAAAGGAGGACATTTAGGCGTCCTCGGCGGACATTTTCAAAAACCTGAAAAAGAAGGACGTATGGTAACCCTAGCAATTGCACCGTTGTAACGCACGCCCAAAGTAGACCGTAAACTCTTTATTGTGAAAATGTTGCGTTACACAATTTTAGATAAGCTTACCATTTGATGTTTTATATGTCTAAAGAATGGACAAGCTCTCGACTTATTGCATTTTCGAACTGAGATATAAAATTGTAATACATTTGACTGACCGGCAGGAAGCTTGCCACGGACCGGCGGTTAAGAACCTGTGCTGTTATAAATTAAATTGCACGTGCCTCGGGTGTGAAGGAGGTCTTTCGGAGTATCTACGTCGCTGCGGCCATGGAAGCACTTCCTTTACCACGACACTTACGACCTCCCCTGGACTCCGGAACGGCGATTCCAACCTATAACTAGTGCAGGAATAGGCTGCGTGTTATGGGAACGCCCTGCGCCCTCTCGCGGTTTATACACTTTTATGATTTATGTCTTTCTTCTCGCACCACGTAATTTACCATTTAATAACTCGTGTATTTGAATTATACGCCAGACTCATTTGCGAGGTCCTGCTGTATATCCCATGCATATTCGACCAATATATCTATCTGAGGCAATACAGTCGTTGCATTAACGTTGAAGTTGTCAGATCAAGGACTAACGCAAGGAACGAGCGTCTACCACTGCTAAGAGCCAAGTATAATCTACCCAGCCACACATTACGTGAAACTCAGGTTACATATCTAGCAGGATATCAGACGACACACGCCTTCTACAGCGTATACAGAGTGTCATGGTAACAATTGGTAAACAACGTACTCAATGATCACGGGCAACATACTTCCCGACGTTGTGCGTGAATTCAATAATTGCCAAGAATCCATGAAGTTTGCACCAATATTCCCTCTCATTTTGACGAGTCTGCGCGCACTCACCAACTCACTGCGCGGTGACTTGGACAACAGTGCGTAACGACTAAAAATAAGGGTTATCACTTCGGCTTTTTTTGTGCGCAGCATAGATTTTTCTGTGCGCGGTGACTTTGTCAGCAGCGCGCGGCCGCGCACGCGCGCAACTTAGCGGGAACATTGGTTTGCACCTCGTGGAATTAATTCACCAAATTTTTTCTACAACCTTGGCTCGAACCCCTGAGAACGTATTCGATGTGGCAGCCGACGGAAATCTAATCGAGTATTGACTGAGATGATATTCTATTGAATAATTATTCAAATTGAATAATATTAGTAGTATTACGGCCAAATATGCATGGCTGACTCTGGCCTTGAAGACTTCGGTCATGTCGGGTGGCCCAGTCTATACCAGCATGTAGAATATATTAGTTAGGAAAATATTTAAAAAATGTACTATTGGACGTGAATATTTGTGGATATATTGCCTATACTATATTTCATGGTTGATGAATAAAAGAATTCTCTCTTCACTCTCTATAGTTTTCGAGTGCAGAATCATTAATGAGCAATGAGAAAAGGAGAGTGGCAAGCGCAACCCAGCTCGGTCTGAAACTACTACATATAAATCGGTCATGTCCAATTGTCCATTGTTCACACCAGGGTCAATAACGCGGTGCCCAAATCAGGCGTAAGCCTTGCAAGTCCTCGTCGAAATTGTCGGAAAAGCGACATAAGTTATTGATTTTATCGCCTGCGTCGTCGATAGGTATTGTGTGTACATTAGTAGGCTATATCACTTCACTGAAATGTAGGGTTGGAATTAGCAATATGACGTCACGTGCACAAGGGTGCCAAGGTTTGGAATAACCTTCCAGAAGAATATAGATCGATGCAGTACAACCAGTTCAACATCAAATACCGCCATTTTCTTGTTGAAAAATACGGAAATAGTTATAATTTGTAATGACTGTGATGTAATACTGTTCCACTTGCTACACCTTCCTCTGTTGTTGTTGTTGTTGAAAAATACTGCCATGGTTCATGATTTGCAATGACTGTGATGTAATACTGTTCCACTTGGTACGTCGTCATTGTTCTTGCTATGATGCATATTTTTGCTGAGCACACTGTGTACACTGTGTATTGTATACCAGTACTATGCTTGGATGTTTACTGCTGATTTTCCATGACTTTTATCTTTTGTTATTTTTATGTCCATTGGTTAACTGCCATAATCGTTAGTATTGATAGACTTACATCTTGCCATATTTACTCATTTATAACTCCGCTGGGTGGCGACTGAATCTAAGACCTTCCGGCCCCCCGTCGTCTCCCAATCCATACCAATTTACATGTTGTGTTTGTTGGTGAGATGCATATAAAAGCATACTGACTGACTGACGCCATAGGTTCGCGTTCGCGTTCGCGTTCACACAGAACCATTCGAAAAGGTTCGCGTCCACACGAACGTGAACCCTTCAGGGGTTTGCACCATTCCTAATATTAACTGTAGCAACACAATACCCCCGCAGGCTTACTATCGGGGGTCGAGAAACTTTTTCGTAAGAAGAGCCATATTGGTCCTATATTTTCCATTTAACTGCCAAGAACCATGTCAATAAACCGTTATGTTAAACAATTGAAAATCTGTGATGTTATTGTAGAATTAATTCGAGCTCAGTACATGGGATTCGTCGTGTGCGCCATATTTTCTCCGTAAAACTAGAAATAATTCATCATCATCATCATTGTCATTTATTAATTTTGTTATCAAATCAATGCACCACAAGATTGCGATATAATGAAAGAAATGCGGGTGCCGAAAGACTTGGAGTAAATTGTGACACCTTCAATAATTATTGTATTTTGTATCGATGTTCATGAATGACTAGATTTTGAACATTTTTACTCCCAAAATCACGCAATGTGCATATTTATTGTTCGGAAATAATGTGAGAAAGGAGAGGTAAGAAACAGGCGCGGCACAGACGGGCCAAGCCTCACCCGTGATAGCGCAATCGCAAATCGTAAATATAGCTTAGAATTTATAACTGATATTAATCGAATGTAATTGTAGCACTGATTCCGAAAATCTAAATATTAATCGACTTCTCAATTCTAAAAATATGCGGCGGTAACATAACGTTGCTCTACACGCCTACATTTTAACGTCAGTACTAAAAAGCTACTTACTAATCAAGGAAGAACGTGGGTATCGCAATGGCGTTCTTTGTAGTTTGAATTTGGAATTGTGAATGTCACTCCCACGGTAGTTCATTTATCGCCGTAGATCAGGGAGACAATGTGTTTTTGAAAACTGCACTGTCTGCTATTCTCATCGATCAATCAACGTACCGTGCAATCCAAGATTTCTAGGCCGGTACATCGAATTCGGGAGTGATGTAGGTCGCAGGCGCGACAGCAACATAAATTATCGGATTTCAAAAAGGTGGGTCCGGCCCCTAGCCTTGGATATGCCACTGACTTGACCTCTTAAAGACAAGTTTATACTGCCACCAGAATAATTATCCTGGCTGTGATGAAAATTTACTAACAAGTTTCTGCAAACATACCATCATAGCCATACGATTTCGTTCGGCCCGCGAAGCAATTCTGAGTAGATTCAAAAATACTTGTATTATCCAGGACATTTCTGACAAGTTGAAAATTTTTTGTAAGAAATACTTTCATTACATAATCCCTAAAGACAGCACATGTCGAGTCAACATTATAACCATACCACGGCGGTGTTGTGGTCTCACCATGTAAAATTCATTTAATTGCAGCTCCATTACGGTGGCTTTCTGAAGAAAATGGCTGCAGCCAATTTTTTTTCGATCCGCACTTCAATTGGAGACCACATCGTTTTTAGAGCGCAGTGCCCCTTTAATTGATGTGTCGATGCCCCTATGGGATCTATAAGATGTATTGAGGCCTCTCCTCGCCATCCTCGTCCGTGCAAGCGGACCATGAATACCACAAACAACAAGAACGTACTAAGAACCAATAAAAAAAATTCGTCATTCACGGGATCATCGATGACAAGTTTGAGGTGTCCAAAAACTGCTGAAGCAATTGACCCGAAGCGTCATATGGCATCGCAATTCCATATAATTTGATTAGTAGAAATATGGAGACAACCTGACACCAATAAACTCTCGCAGTAAACTAATATTATGACCTCTTGAGCATAGATCTGTCAAAAAATCATCCTCGCAGTTATTTCTTTCAATATCATGTGACGCAGATATTAGTATATTGACAAATTGACAACTCTTGAAGCTTACCATGCGTAATTCGGAGGGTCGGAGAAAGGTGTATTATACTAGTGGTGGAGGTCTTCTTATCTCTGTGACATCCATAGTCGTTAAATTCTGTGATCAGAATGGTTGTGATGTTGTTTGAAAAGATAAGATGTAACGTTTATTACATCGTTAGCTATTATACTTTAATACAATTTTATATTCTGTCGTGAATGTCCGAAATATATCACAATCTCTGCTTTTCCGTGCGTATGTGAGCCGTCTCCCTGTCTACATTATGCGTATACAATGGTGTGCCATTGCGTTGGTCAGTCAGACTGTGTGTTATCTTCCTATAAAAAGTGGTATTGAGTATGCACCGCACAGGTGCTTCCCACAAAAAACATTACACATTCATATTGCGCAGTCTTTCACGCTTCAGAAAATATATTTAAAAATCCCTATTTTCGAGTTGAATTGCGGCGTAGGTCCGCTTGACATGAGTATACGCATGTGCCAGGTGGAAAAATATCATGTTCACGCCGATGCTCTATCATAATTAGCTCTATGCTTTTTTTTACTTTATAGTTTGCAGCAGCGATATACCGTTACCGTAATAGTGATAAGTAGGGCAAGTTTTTGCAACTTTTGCAACTTTTTTTTACCGCTTCCGATTGCTTCCTATAGATACTCGGAATCTATGTACCATGTTTTAAGTTGATTGGAGGGATTTTATAGTGCAACTTTGTGCAACTTTTCTTTATTTTTTATACCAATTTTTACTGCAACTTTGATCAAATACTGTGGAAAAATGTAAAGCAGTGATTTAAAAACAAGTTATAAACTATTCCAAATATGGTTCTATTCTCATTTATTTGCATAACAAAGAGCTATATGATGAGTTAGCTGTATATTACTGTTATCTATGACACAATGGCTTGCAAGCAAGAAGTTTAACTACCCCTGCCAAGCACGACCGTGTTCGAACAGTATGTAAATAGATCGCTTTATTATTTCTGTAGTTTAAATTTGAGATAGTTTCCCATTTCACGAACGCCCAGGCGAGACCGCCGAAAATTACATTTTCACTGGATCACCTTATTCAGGCAATCAATTTTGTTACAGTCACCAAGAGTGAGTGTTTCTGCGACGCCTTGGGTCCAGTTTGCAGACCTAGGGGGTTTGGGGTATGTTATTTGACTTGTTTAGAGGGGAAGGGGTCATTGCTGTGCTGTTTGGCTTTTTGGTGAAAAATTATTCCCGCATTGCGTAATTTTCATGCTGTGTCTGGCCAGAATTTTTGGTGGTCTTGCCAGAATGTTCGTGAAATGGCAAAGTAACAAATTTGACAGCTCTGCAGGAACTTGGTCACACGACGGAACCTTTCGAGTATCTCAAACCCTACTTATCAACAAAAATTACAAATGCAACTTTTTTTCTGCAAATTTTGTCAAAAACAAGTGCAACAAGAACTTGCCCTAGTGATAAGTCACTGTAAACTTTGCATCACACCATTTCATTACATTAGCTTTCTTAATTAGACGTTGGATAAAGATGAAGGAATTTCCCCTGATGGATATTTAGAAACTCTTCTTACTGACATTATCCTACTCATTGATGAGGTGTTGTTTCAAAATATATATCTAATTCCGTCAGCGCTTACCAACAGTATTTGTCTTTTCATCCAAAAGCAAACATTGTATGCGAAGTTGCCCGTAATATGTACATTCTGTTCACATATCATGATACAATATGTACGCTCATTTCGGGAGATTTATCAGCAGGACAGCTTCACTCGGGGAAACTCTAGTCCAAAATTTTACGCCTAAGATAGTTAGAAATCCCCTTTATATCTAAAGAAAATGCGTGGCTAATCCCTAGATTTAGTGGCACGTCAATATCGCATGCTAACTTCTGACTGGCATATATTACTTGATTAAAAGCATTCATATCACGCCGACCGTGTGATTGGAACCAGGAGAAATGAGGATGATGCGAATAAATGAATAAATTCAAAGTCATGTCGCTGGCTATTTCAAGAATAATTAGGGACGTTGAATAGCGTATATGGAAGTGGCTCTCAAATGTTTCATCTTCGCGGATCCCTTTTGTTCAGCGTTATTGAGAAATTATTCTGCAACCGTTTTCTGTCTTGTGCAAATATGAACTGCATCATAACTGACAACACTGTGCATCATACTATGAGGAATTTGTGAAGCGAAGTGAAGCGTTTCAAAGCGAATTAACTTATTGCGATTTCTGCAGCTGCATGTCAGGAGCAAGTGTCGAAGCATTTGGTCGTGTGTTGAAATCTGCCCCGCCGATTTGATATGAGCGAGAGCCGAAAATCCGCTTCCACGAAGATCGATGGAGGCGAATGGAATATTAACGCGCAACGGTCCCGACTAGGGCTGGGCACAATGATTCGAGTACTCGAATTTGAATCGAGTATTAATTTTAATGATTCGAGTCGAGTTGTAAAAGACGATTTTTTCGAGTACTGAAATTATACGCTCCTCGCCACTGAAAGTTAATTTAGCAACAATAATTGTAGTTTCCATAATTTTTTCATTGATCAAGCCTTGAAACCTTGATTGGCCTATCGCAGCATACGAATCATAAAGTACAATGCTACTAACATCACTGGAAATAACACATTCTCGAAGTCATGATCATCCCACAACATTATCACGAAATAAAACGAAATCGGCAGGGCCGAAAAATACCGATTTGTCTTTAATGCAATGCATAACAGGCATCATATTCTTTGTGGTCGAATAAAAGGTATATATTTGAACTTGGACGTATTAAATTCTGTAATGGCGTCACAATGAGTGATACTCGAATACTCGACTCGACTCGAAGAATGATGCGTGATTCAGAATCGGATCACTCAGATACTTGATTTTGCCCAACCCTAGTAATCACTTTAATGATTCGAGTCGACAAGCAAAAGACGAATTTTGCGAGTACTGACACTATACGCTCCTCGCCACTGAAAGTTATTTTATTGACGAAAATTATGGTTTCAATACTATTTTCCACTGTGGAAGCTTTGAAACCGTGATTGGTCGTATCCCAGCATACGAAGCATGACAAAGCTACAAACGATACTGGAAATAACATATTTCCGAAGTCATTACCCTCCCACAACATTATCACAAAGCGAAATAAAACCGGTAGGGTCGAACTAATGCCAAAGTAGTATCTTTAATGTGATGGATATAACCTGTAGCTATAGATATAGCTTCTTTATGGTGGCACAAAAGGTACGTATTTGAACCTAAACATGTTATGTACTGTTATTACGTCATAATGAGTGATACTCGAATACTCGATTCGACTCGAAGCATAATTCGTGATTCAGAATCGAATCACTCAGGTACTCGATTTCGCCCAGCCCTAGTCCCGACGATACTTATGGGTATTGGGTACGACCGCGACATCACGGCCGAGGCCCGAACATTTAGAAGTATCTTTTCAATGATCACACCCATTCCATTCATTCCTATTCGGCAGATGATCTTGAAGCTCTTCTGGAATAGTGCTCATCTCTATGGTTATCAATATTGTTTGAGATTTCTTGGTTTCGTGGACCCCTGAAAATGCCCCACGGACCAGATTGGTTATTTTCCAAGCGATAATTATTTAATATTTTGTTATAATTGAAGTAATCGAGTATCGAGTGTGCTAAATCGTATTGTAGCATATAATAATATTGATGATCGGTCGGGATTTTATTTGAAACACGATCCAATTATAATAAGCATTTAAGAGTTGTGCATGTGCATTGTGCATGTGCATATCATCCAAACACGCAAATGAACAAAGTTGTATAGGCTTATCTCGTGCGGAACAGTTCCTTACCATTACATGGTTATTTCCATGTTAGTCGATCGATATTATATGGTCCAATACCTGGTCCGACACTGATAGACATAAAATTGAATGGTATAGTCAACTAAACATGGTTGAATACATAGAAGTTGTTGAGGAGTTGCTGCAAGTTATTGTTTTACTTCTAATGACATACTTCCATTGGGATTATAGCGTGTGTGGAGCGAATAAACTATTATTAGCATTACCAGTCACTGTCATTGTCGCAAAAGTGAGACACTGTTGCGATCTTATCAAGCAACAGGTACTTTTCGGTAAGTATTGTTCTAGGAATCTCGCAAATGTAGCATATGGTATTCGTGAAACTGCAAAAATCGTGGTATACATAGCACATCGGTTCACACAATATATTTCATTGCTAAATCAAACGAACCATATCGGTGCGTCTAGCTGAGACAGTGAGACCGCGTCATTTCGGAATTCAAGGTGCAACACGAGACGCATAAAAGACTAAATAGATCGCATCATGCATTAGCATGTGACCTTAGTTTTCGTGATAATATTTTGATTGCAGTCTTATCAAAAAGGTCTAGGCCGAGTCATGCCCACGTCGACGAATCATTTCTAAACCGACGTTGAGTAATCTTTACTCTCTGACAAGGATCAAATTATCTCATTCCATTTCTTAATTCCGCAGTGCGATCAACGTGTCCCGCGGGCTATGTTATGGGTTTCTCGACGACGAACACCGACGCGAATGTAAATGACGACTGCTTGAACTTCCCCGACGCATAGCCTGCAATTAAACACGTTTGTAAGGAGGCAACGGGCCATTAGAGTAAACAGTCAGAGATACTCGGAGAAAACCTACACCTAGATCATGGTACAAGTATGACGCACCAACATATAGTTGATATTGTTGCTGGTGATTTACGCGAATGCTGTGTATTTATCTCGGGGAAAGAGAGAGTATTCGTGCTTGACTGATTTTCCTCTCTCACCAGAACAAGTTGCTGTGATCGAGTGCTTTATAACTGATGTAGCAAAGTTGTATGGACGAATACATCATCTCTTCGTAAATGAAGACGAGGTGGCATGCGATACAGGGTGTATAATGACAGCCATGGATGATAACTGTCAACTGAGGCAGCTGCGAAGCGTAGGATGCGATCATCATGCGTGTGCGACTTGCAGCTGTAACCCTACTAACGACACTGCGGTTAGTGAGCTGTCTAGCTGCAATCGACGATGTGGATGTGCAAGATCAAGACCAAACATCGCGAAATGTCGGCAAACATCAGTAACATCGGGTGATTCTGGTCTCGGATTGTCGTTGAATCCAATTACCGAATGTGAAGACTGTACCGCAACAGACATCCATGATAACTGTGCACGATGGAGCAAAAATCCAAAGTGTGAGCGTCATAACAGCCGAGATCCGGAATGTTATTGCAATCACGACGACAATGCCTCTTCAGAAGAAGCAGGATTAATGTTTAAAAGCACATGTTGCTGCGAACATACAGAGTCAAAGCCTAACGACAGGACATTAGTAAGATCCATCAGCTCAGAACCACACGCGTTTGGCCAAAAACGCATATGCAAAAATGGACGAGCAAGAACTCGGTCTGAAAGTTGTGCAACGGACAATTATATTGCAACAACAAACACTTGCATGAAATTATCTCCTCAAATTCATAACATGGCCGAAACCTATTCATCGCAACAATCCAGGAACAAGAATGTACACGATTTTGACTCGAATCACAGTGAAGTTCCGCAATCCTCGAACCGACGAACGTGCGTTTTCATGATATTTGTTACAATGATATCGCTCGGGTCGATTGCCTACACATTCGTTGAATACGGCAATAACAAGTTACAATTTAATGGGACAGAGAGTAAGGTAAATATGACCTAAGTCTGCAAACGTCGTAATGTTGACTCAATTAGAAGTTGATTTAGCCTTAGCTACGAAGTCTATATTTACATTAAGTAAGAGTTCACCTTAGATAGGTCCAACAAGTTCCGCATTTTCACGGTCTCGCGCCTCACTTTAAGTAAATACAGTGTCTCGTTGTGCCTTTTCATATTCGAACAATACCCTGCGTCATAAGGTTTTGGACAATGGGTCTTCCCTTCTTACTACTTATTTTGATGGGCAAACAAGAGTTTCATTTGTGGGGGTTTACAAACTAAAGACGTTGTGAGGAGATCTTCCCATCATTTTACTGCAAACGCTGACCAAGTGTTGCAAATAGTTATTATTGGAGCAAACAATACCTTAGGACAGGGGTCTCAAACATACGGCCCGCGGGCCACATC
>ATSW01008588.1:0-10036 GCA_000444245.1 Botryllus schlosseri | reverse complement strand
TCAAACGCTTTGCACGAAATCTTAACGGCCTTTCTGTGAGCTTCTTTCAGGCTCAGTGTCGTTTTTTATCAATAATCTATCGAATAAGACATTACAACCGAGGATTTGTAAGATTTTCCAAATTATGGACAACCCTACTGTCCACATACGTGACCTACCAGCATTTGCTAGACGAAGACTGCTTTTCAAAACTACCAACCCACATGAGTAGAATTCAAAGCCAGGCCAATTTTTTTCCGCTTGAAGTAATTGCGGGCTGCGGTGTGAAAAGTATTTCTACGCGAATTGTACGTCGCTAGTTTCTTAATTACATTGATCACCTCTGTATCTGAGTCACGCTAACGTGTGAGAACCAATGAGATTCCGATAAAAACCAAAACCGACAATTGCTTTGTAAGTTAGTGATAGCGGCAATGAAACCATCAAAGCAAGATACTTGTTGAAATACGCGAAAGAGTCCCATTTCATTTCATTATGTCTGGAAGCAAAATTGCAAACATTGTTAGGAGATCTTTCATCCGTGGCCTGGCTTTCATACGTCGGCTCGGAAGGGATTCAAAGAAGCAATTCGTTTATTTATAATACATTCACACCTCATGAGTACCGACTGCATTCGAAACGGGCGAAAGTCCTGATTGTAAAATCTCCAACAGATATCCGGAATGGCTCGTTCTTTGACCTTGATTGCACGCCACCAGCACACTGACATACGAGAAATATATACTAAATGTCAGTAATGCAGATGTTATCCTGCCCGGATATGTGCGCGCCAACGAATCTATAGCGATTTATGAAAATGATACCTCGCCAACAATTCACACTTCGTGATCACGCCGCGACCAGACGAACAAAAACAGATCCAAGACACACCGTTACTCCATTACAAACATATCATCACATTCGGTTTGCAAGTCTGCGCTTCAATGATTTAGATTCGCATCACGAGTGGAAAACGCATTGTGATTCGGGTGAGATCGCGTATAGACATTAAGATGCACTTATTGCATTGAAAGCAACATTTTCTCAGTGCGCGCCAAGGCGCATTTGCAAGGACAGAATGACGTCATTCCAATGTTACTGAAATGTAAAAGCTATTGCGCCACTCAAAGATCATGTAAACTTGTAATGCGGAAAATAATGGTCGATTCTCGATAGTCCAACTAAAACATATTTTTGAAACGATGCAACTACACCAGGGACGGGCAACATCCGGCCCGCGACGTGGTTTTGAGAGGCCCGCATAGAGTTTCCAGTCGTACATGATAATGTGGCCCGCGGCCACAGTCTGCCGCAAGCCCCCATTACTTGCTTATCACGCCAAATGATAGTGGGTTATTATTTAGCGTATGTGTCTGAGTAGAGTGCGAGAGTGCGAGGCATATATGCATGTACTTAACCGTAATGAATTGATATCTTGGTAAATTTGGAAAAAATCCCAAGCCCTCGTTCGTGTATACATTATACAAGGGCCGCACAACCTACAGCTCATCGGTGACAGTCTGTCGCAATTCACCACTAGTTGCTGACTGCGTCAAATTATAGTGACTGTAGGTTAGTCATTCTTTTCTTCGTGACACAAATAGTGATTTTTAGTTATTCTCTAGTCTTTGTTTTCGTTGTGCGCGACATGCGGCCAGAGTTCAAAGAAACCTGTTCACAACTTTGATCGACCACACATGTCTCATTGACTCCGAAAGCTATGGAAATACATTACAGTAAGACTTTAATTGAATACCGTTTTGGTTTCTATGCTTCAAACTTATAATTTACATTAAATACGATTAATCCTCGTATAGGTGGATAAATAAGCGCTTAATGTATCGATTCAGGAATCCGGCCCGCCAAGTACTTCATTTCCCCATATTCCGCCTGCTGACTGAAGAAGTTGCCCGCCCCTGACCTACACGAAGAATAACTATTGTGAAGATACGCGTAGGAGTACATAATATTGCGAACATTCATGATAACTGTCAGTAACCCCCAATGAGTGTCAACCTGAAAAGCTTAGGGATAAATATGAATATAAATACGAATATATTATTCAAATGCATCTTGAGATAATCATTATAACGTAGCGAGTGATATTGTTACGCTAATGCAGCTTGCAGAAGAACTATAACACAGTGGCAAGAACAGTCAAACGACTTTAAAGAGACAGAGAGAAAGAGAGCAAAGTACAGTAAAATCACTTTTAGATCATATATACCGATGTTTGTGGCTACAGCAAAGAAGACGGAAGTATTTCATACACAACATTCCAGCAGATGTTAAGTACGGATTTGCAGCGAACACGACCGTAAAAGTTACGCGTATAACGAGTCTCTCCATCTTTACACAAACAGATCACTTCCCGTAAAATGAAGTGGTTGTAACGTGATAGGCGCGAGGATAAAATGTACATTGTTCCGTAAATGCGTTCGTGATAGCTTTCGGATGTTATGTAAAATGTCGAGTATCAATCACGATGTAAATCGCATATACGTAGGCCTACTAACGATGCAAGTCGTAAGGAGTTATTTCAGGAATGATTCTTGCGGCGTCGTGTCAAACCGCCTTGTGTCTGTTTACGCACTTATCTGAAATCAAACTGCTGGATATTACTTCCTTCAATGAGATGTACTTTGTATCTATAACGAAGTTTTCGGTCAGCGTAAGGGCAGTCCTTTTTGGCCAAGGTTTTTTGCGCAGCCGATCGTTCTGGCACACTTCTTGGAGTCGCATGTAATATGTCCTAAATCATTATGTCTTGGTGCGTCGTGGTGCGGTAATGGCCAATGCCGATATGTCCATTTCAATAAATCTTGCGTGTTTTTCTTGGGGGAAGAGTAACAAATAATCAACACAATTTGCGGCTTGAAATCGCGGGGTGCGGCAGTTACGATGCTGAATATGATATATTCCTTGTATAGGTGAATAAATACCCGAATATTGTATCGATACTGTAATCCGGCCCGCCAACTACTGCATTTTCCCATGCCTTTCTCGCCGACCGGAGAAGTTTCCCGTCCCTGCTCTATTTAATAGTTTTATGATATTGCGATGAGCGGGGAGCGAAATTTCCACTATCATCGAGGTGGGCGCGTTTAAAAATGTTTGAAAGCCACTGCCTTAAATGGTTAACTCGGCTATGACAGGTCTCCTGATAAAATCCTCAAGTAACCGAACAACGGAACAAACCAGTAAGGTCCTATAGCAGTGGTCGGGAACCTTTTTTGTCCGAAGAGCCATATTGGCCCTATTTTTTCCATCTCAACTCCCAAAGATCCATACATGTCAATCAACTGTTACGTCACTATTGAAAATTCGTGACGTCATTGTAGCACGAATTCGAGATTACTCAAGATTCCTCGTGTGCGCCATATTTTCTCTGTAAAAACTGGCATTTATTGCTCGAGAATAATGCTCGAAACGAGAGGTAAGGCACAGGCGGGTCAAGGCTCACCATTGATAACGCCTATATTTTATAGCCGGTACAACACAGAGCTATACTTACCAATCAAGAACGTGGATAGCTATGACGTTGTTTGGAATTCGAGTTTATAATTGTCACATCCAGAGTTCATTTCGCGCCGTAGATCAGGAAGACTACGTTTTGAAATGGGCGTCGCCTTGTCCGCTATGCTCTTTGATTAATCAACGTATCGCACAATTCAAGATTTCGAGTCGGGTAGCCTACATGAAATTCGCGAGGGATGTTGGCTGCAGGCGTGACAGTGACCTAAATTTGGTGATTTTGAAGAGGAGGTCCGAGCCCCTAAACCCGAAGACGGCATTGTCTTTACCTCTCAAAGACATGCTTATACTGCCACGAGAATATAATTATTCTGGCCGTGATGAAAATTTACCAACAAGTCACTGCAATAGTGATCAATTCAGTAAAAAAATAAATATTTCGCAAATAGCCATATCTTATTCCCAAAAGAGCCACATATGGCTCGCGAGCCATAGGTTCCCGACCACTGTCCTGTAGTGATAGGCATATTCAGGGCATTCAAGGTGACATCCGATGCTCTAATTTGACGTGGAATATGGTGACGAATTCTTTGTTCCAAACGCTGAGACTCCCGAGTATCGACCCATATACTTACTTTCGCATGGGTGCGTAAGTGCGTATACTGGTAAATTATGTTACGCCGCTCAATCGCAGGAAGGCCTTCCTTTCACGTTGCATACAGCAAGGATTTTGTAGTGAATATTACTGGCGGCAGTCAAGGTAGTACAGCAAGCTGCTTAAAAAAGTAGAAGTTAGCGACTAAAAATTCTATTCAAGCACGAGTAGAGTTAGTGCCTTTATAAGCAGCGCAGAACCGCTTCAAGTAGAATTAGAATTATCTTACTTCGAATTCTACTCTAGTAAGCAATTATTTGAGAAAACAAATAATAAATACCCGCTCATGAACTGTCAAAAGCTTAATGCCAAGGCGTCATTCCCAGTATTATAGGCCCGTACTTACGGCAATAATGATATGTAGAAGTTGGGTGGAATACTGCGTCAACGCATTATGCGACTAGGAAGTTAACGGAAAATTTGTTCGATATGTACATTTAATATTTAATGTTACTGGCGGAAAATAGAAGCAATGTAGAACGTAGTTTTTACCTTCAACGCTGATGTGTTCCAAACGACAGAACTCGAATTAATTAATATTACTAAATTCCCCCCTCTCAGTATCTCATTGGACGAACATAATATTTCTACCTAACACACTGCAAATAGCGAAAATTATGTCACATAATATGACGAAGTATAAGCAGAAGTAGTGAAACAATAGATTTATTTGAGTAAGTGCTGCAAGTAGACGATAACTATACTTGATAGGTTTTAAAAAGTACAAATACTTCGATACTGACCAGTGAACACCGCTGAATCTAACTCGGAATGTAACTGTGAAAAACAGTGACGCACGGATGATTTAATTGCTTTTCAAATCCGTTACAAACTATACAAACTGGACATTTTCTCTGTTCAGAACGCTTTTCGTAATGGATATCTCGAAGTTTACGTTCGATCACTCGTTAATTTGACAATATTCTCGGGATAGCCTTTGGACAGAACAATTGACTCGATAACTGCAAATCATGAAGGCCTGTGTGCGAGAGTAATTCCCAGATTAATTGAGAAGTACTTGACCACGGAATGTAGCCTACACGATAGACACTAGACAGCTGAAACAAAATTGTTCTCCGTCTTCTCAACGAAGACATTTAGAAACGATAACCATTGCCTCGGTGAAGGCTGAAAGTAATTTTATTTGTCCCGATACAAATCACATTGAACCTGACATCATATCATATCATATTTGAACATGACAAAGGTTCCGATAGCGGCTTTTGTATTCCTTCTACAGCAATCTTTTTATGGTCGCGATAACATTTCCTATTTGCCAATGTTAGTCGACCCACCCGAGCTGGTTACTGATAAAGGTCACTTCGGCAGTTACGCCCATACCAATTTATTTGTTTATTTTAGTAGCTGTCAACTACAGAAGGTCAGCCATTTACTCGCGGCATCTGATAAAATCCGGCACTTCCAAGAATCCGTAAAATAGGCAAACCTTGTTACAGTCATATCCATCCCATCCATTCATAATCCAATCCATTTATTTAGATGTGCCAGTGCAACACCAACCATGACTAGTCCGCAGCATCGTTCCCGACATCTTCTATCGTTTTGTCTGCAGCGTGCAGCTATACTACGTTCCCACGGGCGTCTATGTATCCCAACGACATGTTTGGCACGCGGTATCTTGATACCCAGAATAAGAGTACTATTCACACATGCTTTCCCTACGGCCCACACGCAGCTGCCCAACACTCGGCTCGAACGCTCGGGAGCATACCTGCTGGTTGGCTCACGAATAGGGCTAGGAAAAGTCCGAGTAGCCTACCCGCGTGATTCGATTCTGAATCAAGTATCAGGCTTCAAGTTGACTTAGAGTATTACAATGTCACTCATAACCTTGCAACAATATGAAAAGTTGAAACATGCACCAGTTATGCTAATACAGAGAATACAATGTCAGTACCGTACATCACAGTAAATACAACTTGGTAATTATTTCGCTCTTAACCATTTGATTGCAGGTGGTGGCAATGCTGTAGATTGATCACGAATTCACATATTTGACTAGTGTGCATAGCTGTGCGCTACGTGTTCCGGATGCTGCCATACTGCCGACCGAGGTATCAACGCTTCGTCAGTTGAAAATACCATCAAAACTATAATTTTCGTTGATAGATTACCTCAGTGATTCCCAACGTAGCAATATCGCCTCCCAGAGGGTGATTCCGACAAACAGGGGGGAAAGTATCAAATGGAGCGATTGCGGGCGGAGAAGAGGGAAGTACCAAAGCAGTGGTTCTCAAACTTTTTGGACACGCCCCCATTATGATAGTGAAACATCCTGAAATATGGGCGGGTGATAGATATATGTCGAGTAGCGCTGTTCAAAAAAACTTTTTTTCCTGAATCTTGCTGGTTACGTGATTAAATCGTTAGGTTGCCTTAAAGAACGACGCACACCAAATTTTAATTCATTCCAACCAATATTCGAGGATTTCGTACAGTTTGAAAATTTTGAATTTACCCAAAGATGCAAAAACATTTTTTGTCAAATTTTCTGTCAACCCCGTGAAATTGTTGCGCTGTCTTCAAAGAGGATGCAAAACAAATTTGACTCAATTCCAACCAGTAGAAGCGGAGCTATTTGAGTTTTTCTTCGATAATTCGAGATTATCCTTGATCGGTGGATAATCCAAGAATTATCATCGAAAAACTCAAATAACTCCGCATCTACGGGTGCATCTTTGGGTAAGATCAAAATTTTCAAACTGTACGAAATCCGCGATTATTGGTTGGAATGAATTAAAATTTGGTGTGCGTCGTTTTTTAAGGCATCCTAACGATTTAATCACGTAACCAGCAAGATTCAGGAAAAAAAGTTTTTTTGAACAGCCCTAAATTGTCGAGCTTGATAAGGGGCGACGAGTCCAAAAAGGTTGGATTAAATCTCGATGGCAAAGACCGTATAATTTCAGTGCTCGAAAAAGTCATTTGTCACTGATCGACTCGAATCATTGTGCCCGTCCCACTCGCGACGGTCACCAGTGCTACATCTATATGACGTATCCGCGTCGGCAATAGAAACAACGGTGCGAAATCATTGCGTTAAAATAACGCACCCTTCCTATTTAATACCAATGTGCAAGTGCTGCTTGGTGGTCGCACGAGCTTCTATTGTATCGCTGGTATGATTAAGGCAACAGACACACGGCCGAATCGGCGCACGGCAACCCTACGGTGGTGCCGTGTTATTTAGCATCAACGTTTCAATACGTGCCGGCACATTAATAAGTTACGCTTTTATGACAAAACACACTCGAAATTTTTTAAAAAGTGCAGTCAGTCAGTCATCCATCACAACCCCTGTCAACATATATCGGAATCGTCACAATGCCAATCCAGCCCAACATTTATGAGTCACGGGTAGGAACCACTGTTGGTGAGGATGGTTATGACTTTGGGGTAGCCTACTTACGTTTTCACTTAACAGTATTTCTAGCTGTGGATATTAAAAAGTGAGTAGTTCTAATTATAGTCTCTAGTTTCAAAATTGAGCAGTTTTAGTTGCGCATTTCGACAATCCCGTATAATTTGCACACAGATGTGAAGTAGATCCGTCGGTGAATCTACGTGTCGTTTCGTAAAACGTCCGCTAAAACTGTTTTCATCTGCGTCGACCAGGGAATTTCGTGTGGCGACTGCGGCGTGGACTCGCGCGATCATGAAGGGCCTCGTTCCGCGACTGTCCGCTCGCGCTGGGGAGAGGGTCCGTTTCAGGGGGACGGGAAGTGCTGTCGTGAATCGGTGTTGCAGTCGAGTCACGTTCCCGGCGCAAGCAATCGTCGCAGCTCGGCCCCGTTCTGGATCCCTGTAATTAGCGTTGTGATACTAAATGTTTGCATTTTAAATTAAGTTAGATGTTTGTCGCGAGTTTGAGCTTGACCCTGAATAGAGTTTCTTGAATACGGGCCGTGATGTAGGTATTTTAAAGCTTCGTGATCTCTTAAAGTATTCTAATATATTTAGTGTTATTTCGTCGTCTCATATTGATACAATACCATAGAAAATGCGCTCCAAAGAAATACTTAGTTTGAGTCGAGACCCATGGCGTCAGGTACGACAGCGGTACACCACGAATCAAAAAGAGCATCTATTCAGCAAATAAACGAAAAGAACCAAGCTAACGAATACTTCTAGAGAAAAGAACACCGATTGCAACAATCACGTTTGAACACACGAATAAGGAGATGCATTTTAGTCGCTAAAAAGCTAGGTAAAATATACGATGACACCACGAGAACGGAGTTTCTGAATTCCAAGATAGGCTCCGCTTGAGTGTACCGTTTCTGCGTCGACAGATAACAAAATGAAGGACATCCAAAATCGAAGTTGCAATTAGCCTACTGATGACTGTAGAAAAGGTCAACTACCTACTCCATATCACTGAATCCAAGAATCCGAAGCTGGTTACCAAATGCAAGGGCATAACCTGAACAATCTGATCCAAGATACCGTTATATTCAGGCTCTATCACAGGGATGGTCAAACTACGGCCCGCGGGCCGCATGCGGCCCGCAACACCGTTCTGTGCGGCCCGGGAGAGTATAAACAAACTTAATAAAAATATTGATAAAATGCGTACTAAAAATCGAATTAATACAGGGACTTGATTAAAATTTTTCTTAGTATAGATTATCTGACCATGGTGAATCTAAGGCAGTGGTTCTCAAACTGGGGGCACCCCTCCTTGGGGGCGTGAAAGCATCTGAAGGGGACGCGAAGCTGAGCTCAGCTGGAAATACATCCTAATAATTATTACATCCTATTAATAATGATTGCTCTGTATTTAGTCTGAATTTCATATTTAAAAATCTCTCATCCCCTCCAGAGTCGTAACCGTCCATGCCATCAAACTATCGGTTAGGTTTGCTAGCATCCTGGTTGCGTTTTGTAATATGACGATAAGGGGGGGGCTCGAAATCTTTCACCATCATAAAGAGGGCCTTGCCATAAAAAGTCTGAGAACCACTGTTCCAAGGCAGAAACTTCCTATATTATTTTTTATGTTTAATGTCTGGGACTACATCCCGATCTTTGGACCCAGGCAGCTTGAAAGGTTTCAACGGCGACTTTTGTTATGCATCAATCGTCACCCTCCCTAATACTGTACTCGGATACTGAAATTATCCATTCTTACAAGAATGCGTAATTCGAGTTCTTCCTACATCCGTATTTGTCACGACCATTCTTACAGCAATGCGTAAGTCAACTACCCTAGTTCTTCCTACGTCCAAATTTGTCAAGTTCTTCCTACGTCCAAATTTGTCAAAGGTTTACAATATCATATGTTGTCATTATTCTTTTAGGTCACAATACGCCGCTTAGGCCTACTATCTACAGCAGTTGGTTCCGTATCTTTTTGGATGTCGGAGTATCAAACGCATGCACAATAGCACTTACACTTATATAGATTCTATATCGGCTATTTTACCAGTGACAAACGAAGATTTGCGAGTTCTACGCATTGAATTAAACTGAAAATGCAATATCCTTACTACAACATACTATTATTTCGTTATGTGGTAGCTTTTCATACATTCCAGCACTTAATGCACAAGTTTGCGGAGGATTATATACGCTGTTTTTGCAATATGAGACGTTATTTTGATGTTTGTGAAATCGTGTCGAAATTGACTCTTCACAGAGACGATATATAAAGGTATATGACCATCAGAACGCAAGATATATCCTTGTGTCTGACGGTGACGGACATTGACGTTCATGCGTTTGACGCAAGTCTGCAAGAATTCTCTTTCCCGGTTTTCAGAAGCGGCCTTGGACAGCTTTAGACATAACTAATATCCCTCATTTTGGCATCAAAAATTTACCATAACTATTCGTAGAAACAAACAACTGTCGTTCATTCGATTTTTGTGGCAAATTGATAGAGGTCAATCATGGCCGCAGGAATCC
>ATSW01008586.1:0-10461 GCA_000444245.1 Botryllus schlosseri | reverse complement strand
TCCCAGCTCCCCTGGCACAATTTCTGTTCGACAACGGCACAGCGGCCACTTGGGTTGTGGGCAACAAACTGATTACGGTCACCACGAGTTGTGTGAAGAAATCCCCGCAAACGCAGATGTCCGGTGACTCGGTGCCTGTGAGAAAATTGACGGTGTCGGAAGCCCCGGCTAAACTGTCGTCTTCTGCTTTCGTGCCGGTGTCATCGGCGAGCAGGCAGCGGCACAAGTCTGGCGGGGCTGTTTTAAAGAGGTACGGCCGTTACTGTTGTTCCTCGTCGCGATCGAAAAGCAAATTCTTTCACTAGGAGTGTACTGTCAATACTGGCATACCTGGTTTTTATGCTGGCACCCGCACCTCAAAATTCAGTTGAACTGGTTTTATACAAAAGCTACTGATTCTGGAACTGGCACTGGAACCCACACTCCAAAATCGACCTCAAACAAGAAAATCGGCATTTCTCTGAACAATCGCAAATTAGCGAAGCCATCTAAACTCATGAAGTATTTCCATCGTTGACAGTGTTCTCAGCGGAACTTGACATCATCTACATTAGTGGGTGTCAATAGCCCATTGTTTAACTGATCTCCATTCTTTGAAGCAATGCCGAGTTTCATCTTTGAGATCGATTTTGGGGCGGTTCCAGTGTCCACTGTACACACCCGGAAGTATAAAATCAATATAAAATATACAATGGTATTCTGGTAAAACCGTTTGATTAAATTTTGCAGTGTGACCGCCAGCTGTGAGATTCCCTTCTCTATTGTTGCTACTGCTTCAGTGCTTACTAGGCCCCGCCTTGGCGCCTTCTATGACGAAAAAATAATTTCGTGATACCTGAGACGTGACAATGTGACGTGACAATCAATTCAGCAGATTACTTGTACTGCTTTTAATGTACAGTCATCACTTTAAATACTATTGGTATCGTTAGAATAACAAGTCACCATTAATTGTTCAATTTGCATTGAATCAAATGCCTCTTTTCTTTCGTAGGTATTCCGGATCTCACACTGCCAATCTACACGATGGTACGTACGACCATTTTGATGTAAATACTTGGCAGTAATTGATTTATGGTATTATTTATGCTAGTACTTGCGTGCAAACTGTGGCCTCTGGAACCATCTCTTGGTACACATGCGGAGATGCGGTAACGTCAGTGTTAGGCATACTCTAATCGAAGTCCCAACCCTGTCGATAATTCTTAATCAAGTCTTGTTACTGGAAGGCTTGTGCCATTTGTGAAACGATTATGTCCATAATAGTGCTGTGTGCTGGGCATTCAAGTCCAATTATCAGCGTCTATATCTTCAAGGCTTCTGCAATTATAAGCTCCTTGCCAGTAAGAGCAGACATTTCATTGTAACTTTGAAGAATAGTGAGGTCACCACATTATTGGTATTTCGTCTATCAGTCCTGATACTTGAAAAATACGACTCTGAAACTATTAGGACGAAACTATTAGGACTGAGGAAAATGGCGATAGTATGAATGCGAGCCATTCTATATCACTCGAGCAGAGTTGAAAAAAGTGGGAGGAACCGTATTGAACTCAAAACTGAACAGTGAACACTATGTCTTACTCGATGGTGAATTCAAAGTGACTCGACTTGACTCGAGTCAAAACTATGAAAGTGAGATTGACTTGTGACTCGGAACCTTGTGACTTGGTTACAATCCTGCAAGGCGCTATATAGCTCGTATTAACTAATTACAACAAACTGGCGTTTGTACGTACTTGTTTGATTGTGTAAGATACCTAACCTGTATGGGCAATCCTTCTCTGTCTTACTGTTATGACGTCATCATGAGTGGTAATTGAATTACTCAGGTACTCCATTTTGCCGGGCCCTAGTTCCTAACAATGGAGTGCTTGGGATTTCACGCGCACAGATTACCAAAACTGTATTGTGACGCGAAAGAAACGTTTCAGACTACGCCGAAAGCATGCCGGCCGACGTTGAACAAAGCAATCCCGATTTGGAGCAATGGCTCACCGGCGGCTGGGCAGAAATCTACATCCGACGACCGAACGGAAACTGCGCGTGGTCAATGAGGATTCAAAACGTGCAGGACGATGAAAGCACTTACGCGGAAAACGCGTTGAACATACAAGCGACGTTGAAAGAGATCTCGGTGGCTCTGAGCTCGCCGGAAAAAGTGAGCTGTCTGTGGCGATTTCAAGTTTTGTTTATGTCTCAATGTCGCATTCGTTTCCATTTAGGACCGGGAAAGACAGAGCAGCGAGACTTCCGAAGTTTTGAGGTTTTAAAATTTTTATTCTAACCGAATATACATAAATGTTATTTGAATAACTGATTGGTGGTACAAAACTTTAACACGGCTTTTAACAGCAAATTCATATTTATTGACTCGAAAAACTTTTCTCGTGCCACTTATCAAGAGCAACTGGCACGATAAAGGATGCAGAACAGAGATGGATCCAAAAACGATTGAATTTTTTGTCATTTCTGGTAATCGCACACTTCCTCTTGCAATGAAAGTCAGCCTAAAACAGGGATGCTCCATTATTTTTACCAAAGGTACAGAAGCAGAAGTCTGAAATAGCTGTCTATACTAGTGGTGATAACCTAAATAAGAACGTAAAGTCTACCGCCTGTCTGCCAAATCTGCACGATCTACTCGTTGATAATTCTGTACCTGATTTCAAGTGAGCCAAAAACCAAATGACTTTTGATCACAGTCCCTAATTGAGATCGAGAAGGCAACTGTCTAACAAGTAACTACAAATGTTTATTTTCAAACTTACCTTACACTTTTGGTGGTGAGTAAAAAAATGAAGGTCAAATCACCCACTTGTCTACCAGATCCGAATATTTTACTATGGCTACTAAAGCAGATGATGTCCGGGTATGGATCCAACATTTCAAAGGTCTGCATTCGGACCGTGTTCTTCGAATTGTGTATCCCTGGCCTAAATGCTTGAAGTACAATAAATGCAGCGAGTGTGTCAATTTTTGATTGAATCTAATAACAATAATAAGGCTAGTAAAAATAAACTTTTCTGCAGACTTCTGATGAATTTTCAATTATCTCGATGACAATCTCTAAATTCTCCTCCCGGCGATTAAGAACCATGCTCTACTTGCCTTAACACATTCGTGTCTTCATAATGACTCCATCTCGCCATATAATAAGATTTTCATTGACCTTTCATGGAACTCCTTAAAACAAGTCCGCGGACGCTAGTTTTAAGAAATCCTGGTGCAAGCGGTGTGTTACAAAAGCCTGAAACGAAAAGTAGGCTGTATTGTAAGGAGGCAACTGTGGAATCATGTAAAACAATATCGGCCTGCTGTAAAATGACCATGGATTTTCAAACACCATGAATACCAGCGCAGCCACAGCAAACAACAGTTCTGTGTCGTTATTTGAGATCCAAATTTGACTGAAATTTTCAAAGTGGGTTGTCAAACCCGAACACTTTCCGTGAACTCGGCTCTTCCATTTCAGCTCATCCTCCTGCGCCGCGGACTCGTCCACATCTTCAAACCAAAACATCCCCTCGCCTCCAAACTCGTACATTTCCGACTCGATTTTCTCAAAGTCACCTTCGACGCCGCCGAAAATATCTTCGCCGCAGATCAGGTCCAGGAGCCACACGCTGTCCACGTCAAAGGACTGCGACTTGGAGACGGCGGCTTCTGCGGCACGCGAAAGGGCAGAACGTCAACGCTACCAGCGGGCTGAAGCAAAGTCGGTCCAGTTTCGGGACACGGGGGCCGGGAGCACTTTCGGAACGCGTGGACAGGCGGAAAAGACTGCGTTTGGCGGGCAGTCCGCTTTTGGGACAGGCGGGGACTTTGCTAGTCCGAGTCACGTGTTTCTGCAGCTGTTTCAGTCGGCGTGGTGCACGGAATCGATACACAGGTGGGTTTCTACCAGGGTTGTAACCAAGTCACAAGGCTCCGAGTCACAAGTCAATCTCACTTTTATAGTTTTGACTCAAGTCAAGTCGAGTCATTTTCAATTCACCACCGAGTCAAGTCCAAGTCAACGAACAGGGAGTCGAATCCAAGTCACGGTGTTATGACTCGAGTCAAAGTCACCGTGAATACTATTATTTCAAAAATGACCGAAATTTCAATTTGACTGACCTCGGCGTCTACTGGTTGGAATTGAGTCAGAATTGGTGTGCAACGTTTTTTAGGTAACCTCGCGATTTGACAACCAAGCCGATGAAATTTGAACACCCCTAATGCACAACGACTTGAGTCCAGGTCGAGTCAATTCGTGTCATTTTCAAGTCTAGAGAAAATGACTCGAGTCCAGTCGTGTCAATAGACAACCGTGACTCGAGTCATTACAGCCCTGGTTTCTACTTTCTGTTCGTCGGAGTTGTGGACGAAATGGTGTCATGGATTGGAGTCATTTTGTGTGCAAGTTGGAGTAAGCTGCTCTATTTCTCGAAAGCGCATTGTCCGAACCCAAATTTAATGCTACAAAAATCGTAAATACGAACTGGACCAAACTTTTCAAATTCACTATTTTTCCAATGCAAAGTCCACGCTTGATCTCTTCCATATGCAAACGGTTCAATGATTCTTGTAACCACAGCTTTTGGTTAAATTTGAATGAGTTATTGCCGTGCCTGATCATAAAATTGGCTCGGATTCAGGGTTAGCATTTGAACTTGGATTTTAGCTCCGATCTGGCACATCAATCTTATTTGAAAATAATATCTGGTCAACTTTGCGCTAAATGCGAAATATTGTAATCGCCGAGTTGCATTTCTGTCACGAAATTGTCTCGTAAAAAGCGAAGAATTATTCAGTCACTGTATTTGCTTACTAAAATCGCAATTATTTGTCACCAAATAAAGAAATGAAGTCATAGTAAACAAGAAATACTAAACTTGCATTTGTTCAGACCTATTCTCCTACCCAACACACCAGCTATCGAACGTAGTGTGCAAGTCTTGGATCGAATACCTACCTACGACACCTGGGCAACCGGGGTGATATACATCGGACCAGGTGATGGGGCAAACGGAGACGTCATCCTTGGTAACGAGGGTGGATCACCAAGATATCAAGTGAGATTTACATGAAAAGGCGCTTTGCCATACATTACCTCATAATACATTTGATTGATATATTCATATTTATTACCCAAAGCTATCCGAGATGACACTCATCAGGGACTACCGTCAGCTATAGTGCGGACATTCAGAAACTACGAGCAACAACAATCGGTATCGTTAATTAAGACGTAGCGATATCCAATAAATGTCAAGTAGAGGTAAAAATTGTAGAACTGACTGACGCAAGATGACTAATAACGCTGCAAATTGGTCCAATTTTTAAAAGTATATCCAGTTGATGATGCAGGGGCCATTTCGCCAAATTTCATGACAATTTCACTCCTAAAAGCAATGCAAACATATCCCAAGGCTCTTACTGCTTAATAACATACAAAATGTAAAATTTCAGTAGTTTCAGTGTCAACAATGGCAGCTCTCGACCTAAGATACATACTGTACTAAATTTAGGTTCACCTCCAATGCAGTGATGTACGCAGTTCTCAAGTTTTGAACCTTCAATCGGTCATTGAAATTTCTATTAAAGACCAGACTTGTGATAAACTGACTATTGCGTTGTCGGAAGTGGCTGTCGCTTTATTGATGCAAAGGTGACCAATGTGACCGTAAGCAACATAGAACACTACCGACAGCAGAAGAGAAGAGAATAGAATGGTAGCGGTAACTATAAGGCAACAATCTACTGTGTAACACAACTAATCAGATGAAAGTAAATATTACTTAATTGTTGAAGAGCTTCTTGGAGGTACAGAGCTTCAATATACAATTTGATAGTATATTCATATGGAAATGAACCCGGATATTTTCGTCTGACACTCGGCAGGGGTAATCGTCAGCTGCTAGTAGAGAATTAGAAAGGACATTGTCCGTCCTTTTTCAGGAATTCCTGAAGGGGCTCGGCGAGTTGGTATCGTTGCGCGAATGCGATCCTGTCAGCACTTTCCTCGGCGGTTTGGACACGAAAGGCGAAGACGGGGATTTCGCGTACGTTTGGAAAGAGAACGTCTTGCAGATGGTGTTCCACGTCACTACTCTCATGCCAAAGAGAGCGGATCTGGCTTTCAAGAAACGACACATCGGCAACGATTACGTCATGATCGCTTACGATGATGATAGCGGAAGGTGAGGGCAAAGATTTAATAAAGGTGGTCAGTAACGAATTACCTCTTCTTTTTTGCACTACTGAACTATGTTTGGCTCGTATATTTGTGGTTTTTGAATACTCTCACATCTACCTGACAGTTCTATAGACAAAACCACTTACCTTTATCACTTTTTAAAAAGTACACAGTAGTCTCCGGGTAACGTGGCAACGACTGAATATATTTTAAGAAATCGAACCAATTTGCATTTCGCGTTAGTCACAAAATTTTGACTCACGAATTTTTGGTGACTCGACTTAACTCGAGTCATTTTTTCAAAACACGGAAAATGACTCAACTTGATTTGAGTCAATCTGTGTATTGACTCGACTTGTACTCGAGTCATTGCGCATGACTCGGACCAAGTTTGACGGCCAAGACCGACACTTCATTGTAATTTCAAAGAATAGTAAACCTACCACTCTCTTGATATTTCGTTTGTTAGTACTGCTACTAGAAAATGCGACCAGAAACTGCTAAAAGTGAGGAAAATGAGTGTATTATAAATGCGACGCAGTCAATATCACCAACAGAGTTGTAAAAAGGGGGCTTAACAAGACTTTAACTCGAAACTGAGCAGTCAACACAATGACTTATTAATTGCTTTATCAAATCTACAAGTTGAAACCGCTCGAGTACTTTTCACACTTTCCTTTTCTACTTTCACTTGAAACAGTAATGTCGTGTGTTGAAAATCACTACTTTGGGTGTAGAAATTGATGGTTTTGCCTCCACTCGAGTATCATCACAGAATACTTTGACCACATCAGAGTATTGGACTACTTCCACACCATGTTCTGTAAAGTAGAAAGTAGTGTTGTAATGTGCTTGCATCATTGTTATGAGTGAGCATCTGTATCACAGTAATTAAATATATTTTCAAAAAACCCACCTATTCGTAGTGGTTCCGAGTCGCAAGTCAATCTCACTTTTATAGATTCGACTCGAGTCAAGTCGAGTCATTTTCAATTCAACACAGAGTCAAGTCCGAGTCCAAGTCAGCGAGTTGAGGGTCGAGTCCCGAGTCATTGTGTTTTGACTCGAGTCCAAGTCATTGTGTTGACTGTTCAGTTGTCAGTTCAATCCGCTTTTTTCAGCTCGAGGGATATAGAACGGCTCGCTTTCTCAATATCATAATTTTCGTCAGTCATATCAGTTTCTGGCCCTATTTTCCAAGTATCAGGACTGATAGACGAAATCTAATAATGCGGTGACTTTACTATTCTTCGAAGCTTTTCGAAGAAATGTCTGTCATGGCCGTCCTAGTCTCGAGTCATATTGACTGGGTTCAAGTCATGTACAGGTCTAGTCAATACAAAAATTGACTCGAGTCAAGTCCAGTCACCAAAAAATGGCGACTCGAGTCATTGCAACCCTGCAAGTATCTATCTCGCAGTTTCGTAAGCAGCCACATAAGTATTCGTAGTTTTAGGTCTTAGAAATTGCTACTTCTACTTGTAATTGCGCCTAAATAGTTGACGTTACTCCTACTTGAGTAGCAACGCTGACTGCCTCAACCACCTTTGCAGCTACGTGCCCGGCTGCACCATCCAAGGCCAGTTCCGCAGCGCCGAACTCGTAATCACCCCGCTGGACAAACGCACAAACCACGTACGCTACGTCTTCCACAAAGACCCCGTCGAAAGGGCGATGGGCTCTAACAGCGGCCCGTGGCTTATATCCGACAAGCACCTGCCAGTCTTTGTGCGTCAGCTCGCACTGCACGCCTGCATGGCAGCTTACGTTAGCGTGGGAGAAGGCGCAGTGTCGGACGAGTATTCGTCTAAAGCGCTCGCCAGGCTGAAGCAGATCAAACGCATCAGAAGCCGCGCCATGCAGGAGCTCGAGCGTGACGTGACGTCGAAGTCCCGAGACGGACGGCAGGCTGCGAAACGCGCGGACGACTGCGCGAAGCTGGAAGAGTTTTCTGATTATGTGCGATAGGGATTTCGCTAGTGATGTTCTGTGTTTGTGACTCGTTGGAATGCGTGTCGTCTTTCTTTTTGTGAAATAAACTATTCTGTACGTGCGGTGTTTGTGAATGTATGCACGCTTGTGCAGTGCAATATTCAAGCTACCAATCTAGTTAGCTTATGGTAGACTACCGGTATTTTGAGTAGTTTTGGATCTAACTGTGGATTTTGAAAAGCGCGTAGTTTTAGCTCTAGCTGTAACTAGAAAGTACGTTTCGTTGTTTGGCCGTGATCCCGGTGTTACCTTGTGTAATGTTGTTCAGACATCCAGTTGGGCCTGGGCGACGTAAATCGTAAGTTAGACGCATGCACGCTGAATGAGAATTTGATATAAAATGACTGACCACAAAAGAGGTGGCATGTGCGGGGTTGATCGACAAGTAACCTAGTTTGACGCCAATCCTGTTTCCGATCCAAAGCCAAATCGGGCTCGATCCGTATCCGACCAATCCGGTACAGTATAGCCTACTCCATAATAACCGGAGGGTGTCGCGGTCAGAGTTTGTGAAAATGCTCCTGACTCCGACTCCGACTTCTTTTGAAAATAAATGCTTTCAAAGATATCTTGAAATTACCAATAATATTAATAAAATAAGAATATTATGTACCAACAATCACTGTTATTATTCATAAATTGGACATTATTTGCAAATTTCAATTCTGCTGCACAGAGGGGGAAATTGCAAGATGCATTTTCGCGACCAATACAATAGGCTATTACTGATTCAGTCACGAAATCAGTAAATTTCGCAATTATACCATGATATTGCGAAAGAGCAAATGCATCGCCTGGTTTTGGAAGTGACAAAATCACTTGTGAAATTGCAAATATGACCAAACGCTGATTCTCATTTAACAAAATCAACAATATTTCTTGTAAAGCGCAGCGGCTTGGTTCAGACAAATAAGCGCGAGTAGCTACGTGTGTAGTCCATGTAGATGAATATTTACTTGACCGTGAGCGTTAAATGGTCATTCTGACACCAGCAGTGACACGAACATGCCCCGATCCAATGAAACCGGTGATCGCAACGCCGACAACGCTACGTCTGATACGGCCTGAAAGGTTAATGTTAATAATGTTTCACGTTTATCATTCTTTTAAATAATTACAATGAATTATTATGTTTTTTTTTTAAATAATCCTCATGTTCATCATTGCCTATCATTAACACATCCACTTTGAAACTTGTGCTAACAATGTAATTCACTGCGTAAAATTAATACGCCACAGAATATGGTTTAACCATAGTGCCATACATGGTGTGAGTGAACACAAGCAAATCTCACGGCTCAATGAAATTGGTTGGTCACACCTTCCATTTAGCTAAAGGCAATTTGACGGTGATTTTTGACCGGCTTGCCGAGCATGCTTTGACCGGCTTGCCGAGCTTGCTCGTGGTCTTGGAACCCCCAAATCAGCCTTGAATGTTGCATTGCAACGAAGTTTGGTGTCGTTACGTAACCATTTTGGGGGTTCCAGGGCCACGAGCAGAATAAAATTGATATTTTCGCAAACAATTCCGCGTTGTAGCTTTCCATTGATACTCTACCTGTTTCATCAAATTTAATGCTCGGCAAGCCGGTCAAAAATCACCGTCAAATTGACTTTAGCCAAATGGAAAGTGTGACGTAAACCAATTTCCCTGAGCCGTGTGATTTGCTTGTGTCAACACTCAACAGTGTGAACTCCACACCATATTTGACCCAATGCTCTAACGTTTGGCCGGTCCGGCACCAACGTAGTTTCTATGCTTGTCATTCAATTCATGCTATATACCCATTGTCATGACAGGGAAATTTCTGTACAGTAGTGAAGTGACTGACCTGCACTATTGTCCCAAATCGCCATGACATATTACTGCTAACAATTTTCACTTAATTTATATGAAAAGGGCGTAACCTGATTAATCACTTTCCGGCAGCATAAATAATTACGTATTTGGACATTTCAAGTTCCTCTTTCTCTAACATCATAATGAATGGCTAGAATGCGGGATTCGATCGAAACTTCATACTCGATTAGAAGTCGAATCACGCAGGCTCTCAGCTGGATTTCCAGAAGTTCTTTGACGACGGGAAAATTTCTGATCTTGTCCAACTGCTCCAGCACCTTACTTTGCGTTCGCAACTCTGATCTTGTCCAACTGCTCCAGTACCCTACCTTGCATTCGCAACTCTGATTTGCAACCAGAGGTGGTCAAAGTAGTCAAGAAAGCTACTCAAGTAGAAGTAGAAGTACCGTTAGAAAAATCTACTCAAGTGAGTCGGAGAACGCAGGGA
>KE605731.1:0-19254 GCA_000444245.1 Botryllus schlosseri | reverse complement strand
TCTCGTGCTTATGAGATTAATTAACTCTGATTTAATATGAACTAAACTTGATTTTTGTTCTATTTTTTCAAACTTGGAATTGAATTCAATTTTAAGTTTTTATGAAATCAGTCATTGTGACTCTAATCTATTTTGAAAAAATGTGTGGCTATAACTCTGTATACTGCGAAACGAGACAAGCTCGATGTACATACATTTGCCGTTTTCGTGCTTATGAGAATCAACTCTGAATATAAAGTTGATTTTTGTCACATTTCTTTATAATAGGTAATTCAATTTAACTTTCTAGTTTTTGCAAATCCAGTCATTATGTTTGTTTGTGTTATTCATGGTGTTTGTCGACTACTGTGGTCATTTACAGCAGGGCAATTTTATTCATTTAAATTCCGTTACTGACTTCCAGGCTTTTATAGGACAAGGATGAGCTGGCGCGGAGGAGCCTAGATAAAGCTTCAACTCTAACACTTAAGTGTGAATTCAGGAGTTGACCTCGATCGGAATCGAACCTGCAACCCATTCGTGTTGTAGCTGTAGATTATACCACTACGCTATCTCGCCACATTCTAATTCCAATCTAATTTGCAAAAAATTCGTGGCTATAATTATAATTATAATCAAATTTGGACAAGCTGGAAATTTCCTAGTTGTTCAAATCTGCTCTGTAGGCTACCTACCGATATTTTCCGAAACCGACCCGAACTCATTGCCTACTAATATGAAAATATGCTTTCCAAACGATATTGCCACAGCCCAAAGAAACAAAATTTGATAATTAACGAATGAGGTTTCGAAATTAAGTCGCTATTCACGAGCGCCAGGTCGAACGCAAGCTGTAGCGGATTTTTCAGATTAACTTCCCTCGTTTCAAAACGTGAAGATAAGTGGGACTCGAAGCGACTTGGAGTATTCTATATAGTCCTTTATTCGGACACTCACGTTGGCTTAGAACAATGTTTTAAACCGGGGTTGGTTAGCTAGTGTCAATGACTCAGTAGAGGTCAACAACGCACAAACACACAGGACTCATATGACGGAAAACGTCACACTGATTTGAACGCTGTCGTAGATGCACAATTCATTTTGTGAGGATGTGTCCTCCTTTTTCAAGAAAGCTAAAATGACCTCCGATGACGCACAAATGTCCTCTTTTTATAGCTTTGATAGTTAGGCGACTCTACGAAGACAACTGAACTTAGGCGGAATTCTAGGAAATTTGCAAATTTAGCATGGCATTTACACAGGAAACACCTATCGCCAGTAGGTTTGTCTAAAAAAAGGTCAACTCCCACCGATCATACGTTGGAGCGGATCTTTCGAGAGTCAAGTCGAAAAAATGACCGTTTTTTAATGAACCCAATAACATTAGCAGTAAAAATTTCCAAATTACCCGTCTTATCGTCCGCTACTATAACTTTTGAAACTTGTAAAAAGTGTCCTCTTTTTGTAGTCTCAAAATATGCTAGCCCTAAATTTGTGAACCGGTGTTCTACTGTAATGCGTGAAATGTGGTATACTTTTGTTTTGTGACCTGGCGAAGAATTCTTCCCTGCGGCTTGCAGATTTCCGTAAGTAATTCGCTATAGGTTTAGTCATCAACCGCTGGCAAGGAACATGAAAAATTTTTGGCATATTTGCTATTGCTGGTATACGATTGTTGGTGTAGGCCTAAAATGTTCTTTCCAATTCTCTACTAGTTGCTGAGGATTACCCCTGACGAGTGTCAACCACAAATGTCCGTATTTATTTCAATATGAATATATTATTCAATTGTATTCTGCTATTCTACTTTTTGACTTGAATATGGCCATGCATTCTGTGAAATTTCGATTTGAATGTCACAGCTTGATTTACATTCAGAACACAAATTAAGCCAGTCGCGCATTGGAGATAGATTTCCATGCAGTCGCGCTTTTGCGTTCAAGTATTTTTCGCTAGGCGTTCGGTCGCCAGAACGTGCCCGCGGGCTCAGTCTCATGCGCGATTACTCTGTACTGATCTAGGATTTCTTAAAACGAATACGCTGACTTGATTTCGTTTCATTCCAATAGGACGATGATAACAAGGAGTTCGGTTAGAGTAAATAAGTGTTTCAAGCTAAGAAAGTTATCAGTCAGCTAATACAGACTCGTAGATTTACTAAAAACATTACCTATGATTAAGAACTAATCCGTTCGAATGCTATCCTATGTTACGATGCTGCGATAACTCAAATATCGTGAAGGGAAATGAGTGAAAGATGAATCTTGCAGGCATAGCTTCTCAATTTCAAACACTGTCAGTCAATCGGTTTAATACTTCAAAGAACATCAAGATTGGGATACAATGAAAAGATACACGACGACGTCCAAACGACTACAATTATAATCTTTCAATAACACACCTACCTTTGGCATAGAACATGTAATGAAGCAGCGTGTATAAAAATGTACACTGAATGAAAAGTTTCTAGGATAGCATAAACAGTACAAGCCATTAAAACTGTGGCGATAAAGCAGTCATTGTAATAATATTGTGTCAGTAAACCACAGAAAAGTGTCAAAGTTTCATCGAATTTGCCGGCATCGCGGTAGCCATGAAATTTATTGAAGAAAAAGTCAAATAAAGTCTCTCTGTATATTTACCCTTCAAACGTAAGTATTGATTCCTTAAGTTGGCGCTAGGTAGTGGTTTTTCGACTCGCTTCCGTGCGGATTTCTGGAGGAAACGAGAGACAATTAAGCTCTTCCTTGTCCAAAATCTAAGATTACTTCGCAAAAAGAAGAGACGATGTTCATATTTAACTTCACCAGTATAAAAATCTGTAGATTTGCCCGGATTAAGTACGCTCCGCGACTGGAAGTCTGCGATTGGACAATATTTCGGACGAAGCACAATAATTAAACACGTGATAGCTCTCTTTCTCTGTAAACAACACGATTTTGAAATAGATTCGGTGATTTACGAAACCGAAATTGTCTCGCACGTCGTCTGAGAGAATGACGACGAGTTGAAGTTTTAATTTGATCGCACGCTTGGCGCTTCGGATTCGCCTACAGGCTGTGGCGGAAAGAACTAAGCAGAAAAGATTCAGTCGCGTATAGTTCAAATATGCATCTAATAATTAAAACCCAAATCAAAAATTTCAGTGCAGCCGAAGCACGCAGTGACCTTTGGTGCGTTTTGCATGACTGCTGATGACTGTATCAATATTTTGATGTCATCCGTAAAGTTGTGTCGTATTTTTGCATTTTAACGCGCGATTTGCATATAATCTATCTCGAATAAGGCAGGCGATTAGTGACAGACACATGCTGTCATGAGTTGCGGAAACAGACTATACCGATATCAGCGTACGAACGTTGCCTGCAGGGATTTTCGTATATGGTTTCGAAACAAGACAGATTTTCGCTGCATAGAACATTTTGTCAAGTATACAGGTGGATATAAACCGTTATGTCGTGGGGTTGATCGTTTTCTAGGTAGTCGGGATTCGGTTTAGGCGTTACGCGATTTCGGTGATCTACTGACGTGAATTTTAGCGTTAGCACGGCAATTATAGCCTCGCTGTTGCTAGCAAACAGTGTTGAATAGCTTGAGGCTACGTTATAACGATTTAAGCAGCCGAGCTTCGCTCGTCATACCGCAGCTAGAAGAAAGACTTATGAAGGTTATTTACGCACTGAACTCGGCGGGGTGCGCATTTTGAGCTCCGCGAGCAGATGACGTTATCGTAAGGCGTAAATAGGGATCATTCGCACTCAGAAGGTTTCGTAAACTTAGCTACGTCTCTCTCTATGTGAGTCAGTGCACTTGGAAATCTTTCGTTGCGAAATTCTTCGCGACTAAGATAGCTTTCATGGTCGATGCTGTGGCCTGTAGGTGATATTTTACGACTTGTAATTCCTAGAGACGGACTCGACCGTGCCGCTGAACCTATATGCGTTATATTTCGTGTAACTGTGTACCCTTTAAAGTTCCGCTGGCCGTACGTGACGCAGTGATATGTCAAATCGGTGGTATACAGATTTGTATCTTAGCGATAAATTTTAACAAGACAAGTCTCGGATTGCCGAAATAATAGAAGGTATTCTGTATGGTCTGCTGTCTCTATGACAGTTGGACAGCTAGAAAATTTTCAGCTTTCTCAAGCTATAGTGGGATTAGATTTATAGCTACAAAGCTTTTTCCGAATTAGAACTAGAATTTCTGAATTCGAAAAAGCTTGGAAAATGATGAAATTGAGCGAATTGAAAAGAAATACTTACACAGAAATCATGCTCTGTTCATATCAAATCATAGTTCCATATTATTAGAACGAGAATAACTAAAGTCTGTACAACAAGCTTGGCTCGTTCTGCGCTATACAGTTCTCTTGTAGCATTTCAGGAAAATCAGAAATTCGATTTGAATTAAAATGATAGTATAAAAAACTTTCTTATATTAGATTAGAATTAGATTTCCGGCATTTTCCTCTAATGAGTCTGATTTGATTCGTTAGATAAGGGATTTTTCTTCCAATGTGTGTTTATTTTGGGATTTCTCAGGAAATGAACTCCAACCCATTTTTGCACCTTGTTGGTAACCTTGTCAAACATGTCAGAATTAGTATAGGCTGCAGTATACAATTGAATCATATATTCCTATTGAAATAAACGCGAATATTTATGAAATTATTGAGCAACCGTATCCATTTATGTGAATGATATGCGAAGAACAGACTGAGCCACACAATATTTTGAATCATTTTTGGAATGTATTGAAAAAAAAATTACATCACACTAGCTAACAATTTTGAAAATATCAATTTTCTATGTGGATCACATATTTATTGAGATAGCATACGTGACCAAGTAGGCAAGTACCATGTTGATATTAGATGTGCGAGACCATTTCATTTGTGTTGGTCTCCCAGATTATTCTGTGGGCGTTAGTTTCAGGTTAATAGAGGATATGCGCCATGCACTTCATTTATTTTTGTAGGCATGTCCCATTGTTCTACTGGGAAAGAATCAAATGTCAAAAGGGGAAGAGATATTAGTCATTCTGCCTCTGACAAGGTGGAAGGCTCCCTTTGCGCTGAGATTTCAAATGTCACTGTCTAGACTAGAGGGTTCAAGGTCTATTTGATATTCTTTAGCAGTCGTTACATTTCAGCATCTGAGGTAACTGGTTGTCAACTTTATTTGTTTAGAGCTTCTTGGAAGCACATAACTTCAATATACAGTTGAATATATAGTGATATTGAAATAAACCCAAATATTTTCAGCTGACAATAGTCGGGAGTAATCGTCAGCAACTAGTAGAGAATTGGAAAGAACATTGTGTATCACTTTATATGTATTCAATCATTTCAATGGTAGTTCTCATTATTAACGTACCGTATTATAAATAAAACTTGGAATCAATGATTTTATTAATGAAAACAAGATTTTCAATGCTTGCAAAAGCATGACATTGATTATACATTTTTTAGAACACCGCTGCATTAAAACATACAATGTTTCTTCTTTTTAGTAGAATTTACATACAAGTATCCGATGATTGCTTCCTGTGCAGTCTGCAGAGGATATTTTTGTACCCCCCAGTATCCTTATAAAAGGCAATTCTGTTTATTCAGCAGGAAGGAAGATCGCTTCGAGAATTTTGTTATGTAAATGTGTGATAGGTAATTTGCATTTTATTCGATTAGCGATTCACTGCCAAACCCCGATTCAAGCTGTTAGCGAAGCGGTACGTGGTTGTTAATTCACAAGAGTACCGTGTTTAATTTGTAATTTTCAATGTACCACAGACTGCTGTAAAACTTGCCATGAGTCTATAGTATAGTTTCTAGCAGTGAACGAAGACAGTTTGAATCTTTTCACTGGCAGTTAACAGTTTCTGAATTATGTTATGTGTTCCGGAATTTATGACAACATATGTGTATATATATATGATTAAGTTCTTTTGAATTCTCAACTAGTTGACCTAGTTGACAACCTGGCGAGTGTCAGCCGAAAATATTCGGATATCTTTTAATTGGAATAAATTATTCAATTGTATCTATATAGATATATTCTTGCACCTACATTTAAATATTTTCACCTAAAATCAACAGTTTCTTGATTATTTTTATTACGCATTCCAGAATTTATGACAGTATATGCGTATAGAGATATATATATTACATATACGAGTGTGTTTCTTGGACCTACATTCTAAAATAATGGGGATAGCTGATCCGCCTTGTGACAGAACAGACTCGGAGTACATTCACAAAGACCCCGCTCAGGGGGGTAACGTCGACAGCGGATACCACAGTTTCACGAACTTGCCAAATTTTTACCAGTCCGAAAAGGATATTCCTGATGAAATGATAACTTCCCTGCCCCATGACGCAGCTTTCCCGCACCCCATTCAATTTCGGACACAATTTGAAGCGGGTCAAGTTGATGACCCCTCCGAGGTCAATTCGCGGACTACACTGCATAATCTTGACAGTATGTATGCCGCGCCGAACCCTAATAAAGAGGAACCCGGCAGAGACACAATAGCCAGGCAGCTCGCTGAAAAAGTACAGTTTTGCCTAAAATTGGGTTACGGTGCTGAGCATATAAGACAAACTTTGAAAAAAATCGGACCAAACGCCTCCAAAAATGATTTATTGAAAGCTCTCGGCGATTCGACGGACAATGTGGTTTTGGGTCAGAATCAGGAAGAAACGGATGTGAGTTTAATTTAGTATTTATTATAGTTTTAATGTGGTGACTTGTGATAACCAACTGATATTCACGAGCGGTCAAAATTGACAGCTTTGGTGCTAAGTTGAAGTAAATAAATATTTGGCTAAAAATTATTCTCTACTAGTCGCTGAGAATTACCCCTGACGAGTGTCAGCCAAAAATATTCGGATATATTTCAATATCAATATATTATTCAATTATATATTGAAGTTTTATAGCCTACATTCCTCTTGAACTAGCCGTTGGAGGGATAATTATCTTTTATTACATTAGAAGCTGGACTTTTCTTCACATGGTTCGTATGACGGTGTTGCTTAAAAGCGATGCCAAACTATATTCTCTTTTCATAATCCAAATCGATTGATGTACGGTAAGTAGTTTTGCTCAAGTAACTTCAAGTAAAAGTTGAAGTAACCTAAAAACTTCAGAAAGTAGTAGAAAAAGTAGAAGTATTTTGCTGCTGACCAGTTCTGATGGCGTATAAATCTTTAACCTTTCTTTGTTCCTACCACAGGATGACACAAAGTCCGCAAATTTGGTAGCAAGGGGTCCGTCTACAGTGGAAGACGAATCTAAAGAAAATGGCGTCAACGACTCTGAAAATCTGCGGCCAATTGTGATCGACGGTAGCAATGTAGCTATGAGGTGAGATTTAAGATTGTTTTTTCTACAGAGATAGTCGTGGTTGATTTAATGAGATAGAGGTCAGAGTTTTGAAGGCTGTGTGGCTCTCGGAAATCCAGGGTTGTAGTAATGACTTGAGTCTTGACTTGACTCGACTTGAAACTTTTCATTTTCGTAGATATATAGAAAACGCCATGAAATTGCCCACAAATACAATGCGAAACAAATTTGCCGCAATTTCACTTGTACATGCGAAGTTATTTGAGTTTTCCATTAATAATTCGGGGATCATCCACCGTCCAGAATTTTCAACTGCAATCACTCCACTTCTGTCGGTTGGAAGTGAGCAAAACTTGGTAGGCATCGTTTATTTAGACAACTTATCAATGTCATGTGGTTGACAGTAAAATTTGAAAAATAAATTTAAAATATTTTTATAAGAAATTCAAAACTGTCAAACTCCTGTTCGTTCACATCTACCAGTTGAAATCGAGCCAAATTTGGTGTGCAGTGAATCGCCGGAATCCAGAAAAAAATTATTTTCACTACGACTGGTGAATTGAAAAGGACTTGGTTACCACCAAACCTGAGTCTATGCTGTTTTAAAATGATCTTATTGTGTTACAGCCACGGTAACAAGGAATACTTTTCGTGCAAAGGAATCCAAATCGCAGTACAATACTTTCTGGACCGAGGCCACAGAGATATTACGGTGTTTGTGCCGACATACCGTAAAGAACAGACTCGACCAGACGCACCCATCAAAGGTAACAGCATGTTTGCTCTACGACAATGGACAATAGTAGTCTATTTTGGGGCCATTTCTAAGTCTGTCTATATCGTTACGCTGTGACGTTAGGCCTATTATCTTGGTGAATATGAGCAGTGTCACATTATCACTTTTGCTTGACCATCCCAGCAATCCTGTTTGGTGTATTGTATTCCCGTCGGTTTATGCTGGATATACAAACACAGAAACTTGTCCCCACCATCTCTCTCTGTGATTAATGTAATGCCGAGTGAAATACATATAGCGTACTTACAAAAACCAGACATAGATCTCGTGCGGACTTGGTCTAGGAATTTTTATCAATTTAATTAGACTGATTAAAGCGAAATGCCAGATATCTAATTTGTGGAATGTCTCTTTGCTCTGATCTTCCTGAAATTGCTACAGGAGAACGGTATCGTGCGAAAAAAGCCAAGATCGATGTACAGTGTACAGACATTTGCCATTACTTGTGAGAATGAGCTCTGATTTTATACGAAGTGAACTTAATTCGTAATCGAATTCTATTTCCAAGTTTTGTGTATTCAGTAATTCTAGCTCTAATCAAATTAGGGAAAAACTGTGCAGCCTCAATTCTAATTGGAATGTAATTTGGAAAAGCTGGAAATAGTTTTGGTTGTCCGACTATGAATTCTAAAGCCACAGCACATAGAATTGTATTTCAAATTCAATTTCCAAGTTTTTTGAATACGGTGATTCTAATTCCAATCAAAACTGTAGCTATAATTCCGATCGTAATCTAATTCGGAAAAGCTTGAATTTTCTAGTTGTCCAAACCTGAATTCTCAAGTCATAGCACATGTAACTGGCATTGTATTTCTAATTTTGAATTTAATTGAATTTCCAAGTTTTTGCAAATTCAGTGATTTCAATTGTAATGTAATTTGGTAAGGCTGAAAAGCTTCTTGTGGATTTCTGACTTCTCAAGTCATGCACATCATATGACTTAGTATAGTATTTCAAATTTGGAATTGAATTGATTTTCCAATTTTATGCAAATGCAGTAATTCCAATTCCAATGTCATTTGGAAAAACTGTGTTGCCATAATTGTAATTATAATCTAATATGGTAAAGCTGAGCATTTTCTAATTGTATAACTTTGGAGTCTCTGAATTGAATTGAATTTCCAAGTTGTTGCAAATTCTGTAATTCTAATTGTAATCTAATTTTGAAAGCTGAAAATTTTCTAGTTGCACATTGAAATAACAAATAAACGAATAACTAACAGTCATTTCGGGAAACCCGTCCGTTTGTATGTGGTTAGACAACTGAAAATATCATCCACCGGTGAAGTAATGTTCAGTAACCCAATATCGAAAGTCACTCGTCGGCTTCCGTAGAGCAAATCTTAACCCCTTGCTTTGAAATGTCCTAAGAGCCTTTGTCAGTTAGCCTGTAACCCGATACGGGTTTTCAACGGCGTCTCATTTTAAGCTCTGCGGCGACTGGCGGCTTTGTGTAGACAAGCTTATTTGCATACAAGTTACGCTCGCGTGACAACGATAGCCGTTTGGCACAAACCTCGGCCGCTGATAGGTCTCTCTCTAACAGTGAAAGGTTTTAATTGCGAATGGTACTGTTAATCTCGCCGGATAAATTGGGATGTAACGGCCGCTTGCGTTTTATATTAATCAAAGTGTTGTCGTAAATCGTCCTCGAGTGCTGATCGCGCAATTGCATTTTGGGTAACTCTGGTTCATACTCGAGAGAAGGTACCTTGTTTCACTGTTCAACATCAATATTTGAGAAGCTCGTAAATCGCGCGCCCCTGTGCTTCGTAAATTGTTGTATGCAAAGCTGGGAAACAGTTTCCTTTGTGAAGACGCGTCACTGGTGATTAATGATTAGCCAAGGGTCATTGAATGTAGATATTTCATTATATAATACCATACCAAACCAACCCAGTGATTCACAGTTGGGTGACTAGAGAACTTTCAGCTTTTCCAAATTAGGTTAGAATGGCCGAATTCGCAAAACCTTGAATTGAATTGACGTGAATCTCAAATTGGAAAGAAATCAGACAATTATCAAGTATAGTTCATTTTAAATTTGAGTCAATTATCAAGCACGAGAATGGCAAATGTCTGTACAACGAACTTGGCTCGTTTTGCACTACACAGTACTCCCGTAGCATTTTTACAAAAACTAGGGATCGGAATTGAAATTAGAACACAGCAACACTTCACACGTTAGTTTAGAATGAAAAGGAGAACATAGAAACATTTCCTGAATCAGATAAGAACAAGATTACTGGCATTTTGCATTAGAAAACTAGTTTATTTAGTGATCCAAGTCTGTCGTGAATGTCCCTCTTCACCTACTTTGACCGTAAGTCAACAACTTTCTAATATTTTCAGATCAAGAGATCTTGACGAAATTGGAAGCCGACAAAATCCTGGTATGCACACCGTCGCGATATGTGAACGGCCGCAGAATCACGTGCTATGACGACCGATTCATTATCAAGTTGGCTCAGGTGAGTCGCCGTCACAATTGTACATTATACAATCTACAAACTACCATCCTAGTTAGTTAACTAACTACTGTTTTTTGGCTAGTTCTAGTTGCTAGTATTGAAAAGTGAGTAGTTCTAGTTGCACCTTTTTAAAAGCTGTTAGTTCTATTGCTACTTCTAGTTCTAGTTGTGAGTTTTGAAAAGTGTGTGCTTCTGGTTCTAGTTATAGTTGTGATCTTGTGCAAAGTGAATAGTCCTAATTCCAGTTGCGAGGTTTGAAAAGTTACTAGTTGTGATTGTAGTTGCGCATTTTTAAAGGTTTGTAGATTTAGTTCCAGTTTTAGTGTCGCATTTTTTAAGGTCGGCAGTTTTAGTCGTTAGCCGCTATTTCGTGACGTCACACGCACCCTTCTGTTTTAGATGACGCAAGGCGTCATTGTTAGCAACGACAATTTCCGCGACTTGCAAAACGAAAAACAAGAATGGAAAGATCTGATCGAGAAACGGCTGCTCATGTACTCTTTCGTCAACGACAGGTTGGGGCATGTTTATATTGTTTTGTTGGGCGCCGCGCGGCCAGTATGGTAGCAAGAGGTCAAAGACTCTAAGTAGTTGCCTTTGGTGCTTAGAAGGGGAAGTAACTTGTATTTATACTCGAATAGAAATAGAACTATTTCCAGAGTAAGTAAAAAATTGAGTGTTCCAGTGTTGGCTGGAAAACTGATAAATGTGTAGTTTAAATGCATCCTAAATTTCTACTTCATTAGTGATTTCCCAGTGGAAACATAAGTAATAAGCATTCTAGGCCTGGTTTTTTACCGACAAGTCCGAACACTGTGCGGTAGAAGTACAATGTAAATTTCTACTTGAGTATAAGTGGTGATTTGGAGTAAGTATGTATTTTGACTAAAAAACTAAAAACTGTTCAACACTGGAAGTCTGAATCGTAACTACTTGAGTAGTCTGAAAAAGTAGAAGTACTTCGTTACTGACTACATCGCAACATCGGTATAGTAGGAAGGAAATAATGAAGGCATGCGGGGCACAGGACTTCAGAATGAGCGAAACAAAATATTCCCAAATTATTAATTTATTTATCAAAAGTGGTGAAACATCGAATTTGAAAAGTCTAAAATATTTTGTATGTGTGACGTAGTCATAGGCGCCGAACGCTCATTTTCCTTAGGTATGCGAGTTCGATGACGTCACAAAGGAATGACGTCATGATCTGACAAAATTGATAATTTGTGTTAATATAGCATCAATTCATGAGGGTTAAGTGCATGCGTCCCAAGCGATGATTGCCGAGAGCACGGCCATCAATGACATAATTTCGCGATCATCTCGGCGGGAGATCGCGTCGCGTTACATTGAGCACAGACAAATCTCGCTAATTGGCAACGCGCTTGTCGCTAATTGGCCGCGCGCAACGGGTTACCTCGCTCACATAAGCGGCAGCAGGTAATGTCGTAAACGGAAATACATTGCGATTCGTTCTAAATAACACAATCGGGGCTTATGCCGATTCTTGCCAAACCGAATTCTAGGTATGTCCCATACCTAAAGAAATGTCTAGGTATGCCTGGCATACCTTGCATACCCAGGTTCGGCGCCTATGGACGTAGTAATAACGAAAACAAATGCCTGTTTCAGATTCATGGCGCCAGATGACCCGTTAGGCAGAAACGGCCCGAGTCTCGACAATTTCCTGCGAATTCGCAGCGTGTCCGAAGTCAAGAAAAAACCCGAGTGCCCCTACGGTGAGACGAATCAAAGTAGTGTGCTCAAAATAGACTTTTAAACAATTTATTTGTTTTCAGGCAAAAAATGCACGTACGGCAAGAAATGCAAGTATTTTCACCCCGAATTTCCGCTGACCTCGGTCACCGACGACTTGATTATCGCCGATACTCATCGACGAGGACGCGAGGCACAGCAAATTACCAACGACGTCATCAATTCGGCCGCCTCCAACAACGGTGCTCAGAAGGTGAGGGGAATATTTTTTTACAAAAAAATTTGACCAAAAAAGAAATTTGCTTAAATAACTTTTCACAAAAAAAATTTCATCCAATAAACGCTGCTCATGTGCTTGAAAATGAATTTACTCAAAAATTTCACAAAAATATTTCATGCAACTATTTCGTTCGTTCACAGATGGAAAGGCCTGAAGACGAATTCGAGTCTAGCCGAGTCAAAACGCAAAGCAACTCGCCGCACAGGACCGGGTCCAAGCCCCCGCCTAACCACTTCGGAGGTGGTCCCTACGCGGGCTACCCCTCCAAACACACGGACGGCAACAACAACACTCCCCGATCAACAGGTGCTAACGTCCCCATGCCCCGACACATGACCCCGCCACCCTTACACAGCCAGTTTACGGACATGCAGCGTCAAACCGTGTCCTCCCTGGCCCCACAAAGGTCCCACCATTTACCGTCGCCAATGAACGCACACCACAGTTCACCGTCTGCCATACCTTCGTACGATCGCAGTGACCCCCAAAACAGACCCAACATGTTCCCCATGACTTACCCGTCTCACCCATCGAGACAACCGCAGCCTCCTATGGCACCCCCACAGACGCCCCCGACTAACCCACCGTATTACCCTTACCCCCAATTTACGACTGAAATGCTGGCTATGTATCATCAGCAAATGATGAATTCTTTTATTCGAATGAGTTTACACAATCAACCAAACCCCACCATGCCCCCTTATACAAATTACCCATACCCGCAACCCCCAAACCCGCACGTCATGACTACAAATCATATCCCAAACGTGACCATGCCACAATCTCAATTCGGCCCCCATTCGTCACCTCCAGTGTGTCATCACAATTCAATGAGACCCTCGAAGAGCGCACCCCCAGACCAGCAGACGTACGCAGAGTTTAAAAACCCACAAAGTCCCCGTCATAATCTATACAAGAACTTATGTGGGTTGTTCAACCGGGGTAACGTGGAAAGGGTGCTACTCACCCACCCCAAGGAGAACGACCCCAAAAGACTCGCGAAATTTTGCCTCGAACTCGATTGAAAAAGTTGATTTCTTGTGTTTTTGAAAAAAAGGTGCGAAATATCATTATTTTCATTGCCGTTTTACTTTCGCCATATACTCAACGACGCAGAGATGGAATTACTTGAGTAGTGCGTTTAAAAATAAACCTACTTGACTACTCTTAGAAAAGTAAAAGTACTTTGTTACGAAGTTTAGTTTTGTGAACTATAAAAATAGTCGCTTTCGCTTGTGAAAATTAGACAAAATGTCAAAAATAAGAACAGATGTTATAAATGTATGGTTTTATAGTTGCAGTTTGAACATTGACTTTTCCCGAAGACTGGGACAACTAGATGAATCTAGTTTTATAATTAGACTAATTGGAGCTAAATGACGGTAATCTAATTCTAATGTAATTTGTGAAGTGTTTTCATGCTCTCATTTTAAATGTAATCTGATTCCTGGTTTTCCTGAAAACACCTCAGGAGAACTGTATAGCGCGAAACGAGACACGCCTGGTGTTCAGACATTTGTTATTCTCTTGCTTATGGGAATGAGTGATTCGATATGAACTGAACTTTATATTTGTCGGATTACTTCCTAATTCGCAATCAAATTAGCAAGTTTTTCGGCTTCAGTCATTCTAATTCTGACCTTAGTTTGAAAAAAAAACGGTTAGCTATTATTGCAATTCAAACAAAGCCGAAATTTTCTAGTTTTTTAAGTCTGCTTTTCTGGACCTCCGTTCAAGAAGCCCTACTTTGACCATAACTTGAAACCACACGCGCAAATGTAGGGCTGCCGTTTTTAAAGGTGCAAAATCTAGTTTTTCATCCCCATTTCACTCCTGCTACTGTCAAGCCGAGCTAGAAATCGACGCAGAGTTTGAATTAAACTTGAAATTTAGATAACGACGCAATTATCTCTGATCGCGTGCGACAATTCGATCGTTCTTAATTGCGTTTCCGACGCTCTGTGATGACCTCATCCACGCAGTATGAAAATACAGGGTCTAGCTACGAACGCCGGTAACGTTTTTCGGGTTGATCAGTCTGACTAGTTCTTTGCATAGCGGACTCGGAAATGAGCGTGAATAATGCAAATATCCCGACTGGACGCGCCTTGACGTCATAGTGACGCAGCTTGTATGGAAATCGTTTTTTTTCCCGAACGGTCTCGCGATTTGGTTTGATAGCTCGAGAATATCTTTGTGATCAGACTTGGACAGCTAGGTGGGCTAATTAGAGCGAAATGCCGGTGTTCTAATTGTAATCTAATTTGTGACACGTTCCTACGCTCTTTAATTTGATTGTAATGTAATTTCTGGTTTGCCTGAAAATGCTACAGGAGAACTGTATAGTGTGAAACGAGCCAAGCTCGGTGTACAGACATTCGCCATTCTCGAGTTTATGAGAATGAATTCCAATTTGATTTGAATTGAGCTTGATTTTATTTGTATTTCATTCTAATTTAAATCAATTTTCGAGTTTTGGCAAATTCAGTCATTCTAATTGTAATCTAGTTGAAAAAAAAACTAACTATTATTCTAACTGTAATCTAATTTTAAAAAGCTGAATATTTCCTAGTTGTTCAAGTCTGTTTGCGATTTTAGAGCGGCGGTCTTAATTATCGCGGGCCATGTCGAGATTCGTATCGAGAATTTATAAATAGACAGATCGTGCGCGGGCCGCGACATCGTGACGCGAAATCGTGAGACGTTTCGCCCGCCTTTCATCAAGCGTTGGTTAACCCGCGGTTCGCGGCGCACGCGCGAGGATCGTAAAGAGTTAACGAAGTCGATTTTCGTTCAAAATTTGGGGCTTGAATCATACTGAATGATGACTAAGGCCTTCAATGTGACTGACGCTCGTGTACTCGAATCGAATCCTGATCGCACAGCTACTCGATTTTGCCCAGTTTGATACCCGACACTACGTTCTTTGATTGGTGTTACATTCAATGGCATTATTTTCTTTGCGGTATTTCAACTTCCAGGTCCTCCGAAATCTTTTAACATCATAACGAACACTAGACTTCATACTGTAATCGCACAGGAAGGCTCGATTTTGTGTTGTTTTGCCCAAGTGTCTGATATATAGCGCTATGTTCTCTGATTGGTTGACAAACGAAAGCCCCGGATGTGCATGTGCATGTCGTTCGGAAGTTGAATATAGACCCCTCGAGGCGAGTTCGCGCAAATAGTCATAAACTCTGTATTGGAGATATTTCTTCGTTCAAAGCGCTACTGCTTGTTTTATATGTTTGCGGCCGCCATTTTGTTCCGTCTCTGCGTCGTAATCATTGTTCTATTTGTTCTGGTGCCTACGTAAAAGCCCCCCCACGTTCGCCATTCCTTCTCAAATCGTAGCGAATTACATCGCATTCGTAACCAGCATTATATCATCTCTACTGACGTAACACACGAGAAATGTCACTAGAATACGTTGATTCTAACCCGAGTAAGCTTGATTTTTTAAAGCTATAAATTTCGTTCTTTTCTGTGTTTTTCTGCACTTTGTAAATCGACATTCAGCTCGAGCTTACGGCCTGTATTCTATTATTGATTGCTAACCTACGGTAGGTTAGTAATCTATAATTTTACACGCTGTATTTGCAATGTTTTATCTTGTACTGTACAGATATCTTGATGTATTCGCGTTTATATCATGAATTGTTAGTCGCAACGCCTCGTCGCGGGCCTTGTGACGTCACTATACCTTGTTCAGAGTCTTCCCGATCTCTCAGTTACCTACTGTTCGCGCAATTTTTCTGTCTTTTGTTACTGTTTGCCGTTTGGGGTTGAATAAAGATGTGTTGTCGAAAACAGTTGTCATCATCAGGTTGAATTACTGTCATTTTCGAGCGTTGGTTTTGCGAGGAATGTCGTGAAATGTCGGCGTTAGCCCCGAGGCAGGCAGGTTATAAATAATAATGGCGATGTCTGCGTGAGTCGGCAGGCTGGCGCAACACCTGCACTGCATCCTGAAAGACGCCATCTTGCTTTTGCACGCTGATGAACAGGATTTCAAAATGCGCAACTAGAGCTAGAACAACTAAAAAACAGTAGTTTTTTCACCGTCGACTATGTAGGTTGATAGTTTGTACAATGTTCAAGTCAGCTCGGGAAAATTGGAGTAGGCTTCTTCGTTCGACCGTAAATCAAGTGATACCGTGACAGGGGCTCATTCTCATACAAGCCTAGTGAAGTGATACAAACTACTAAGTTCTAATTGAAAATCTTTGTTTTTAGGCTTGGGAACGTAACGGAAGTAGTTTTAGACTTAGCTATGTTGTATGTGTCTGCTACTGGGGGATGTGATGCAAAGCTCTTGTTTAAAATCTTCGTTTTGGGCTTGTAATCACAACGAAAGAATAGGCTATATACTGCTACTGGGTGTTGGTAATCCTTTCGACAAAAACACACTGAAATACTTGGTTGTTGTTCTGCTATTTATGGTGTTTGGACTGGTCAGTGGACATATGAGCAATAGGGCTGTTCAAAAATAACTTTTTTTTCCGGATTCCAGCCATTCAGTGCTTAAATTGTCAGGTTGCCACAACAAAGGCTGCACACCAAATTTGGTTCAATTCTAACAAGTATAGGGCTCCGCGGATCCAATTAAAATTTTTAATTTATACAGGAAAATTGAAAAAAAAAATTTTTCAAATTTTTCTGTCAACCCCATGAAATTGTTGAGCTGTCTTCAGAGACGATGCAAAAAAAAATTGACTCAATTCGGACTAGTAGAAGTGGAGTTATTGGAGTTTTTCGTTGATAATTCTCCAATTATCCTTAATTTGGGGATAATCCGAGAATTATCAACGAAAAACTCGAATAACTCCGTTTCTACTAGTCCGAATTGAGTCAAATTTTTTTTGCATCGTCTCTGAAGACAGCTCAACAATTTCATGGGGTTGACAGAAAAATTTTTTTTTTCAATTTTCCTGTATAAATTAAAAATTTTAATTGGATCCGCGGAGCCCTATACTTGTTAGAATTGAACCAAATTTGGTGTGCAGCCTTTGTTATGGCAACCTGACAATTTAATCAGTGAATGGCTGGAATCAGGAAAAAAAAGTTATTTTTGAACAGCCCTAATGAGCAATGAGCATGTGGGTTGAATTACGATTTATGGGTGGATTAGGGTTGAATTTAGGCTTGGGGTTCGAATATTTGTAGCGGATAATTTCAGGGTTATGTTTCGGGTTGGTTTGGGGGTTATAAAGTCGCATGCTGAAGTGCCCATGCTTAACTGTCGGTTTCCATTGTGTCACATGCTCATTGCTCATGCTCATATGTCGGGCAACCGTTTGGACTTCTGGTATCACTTTATACTAGGTTGATATTCTATTTTGATTCCTGATCCGATGACTTGTAGCACGGCCCACTTTTTTCTAGGCTGGAATGCTTGATGTGCTCCATAATTGTACTGCAGCATCCAAAACACTGACAACCAGGTACAACATCCGTCTCGTGCACCGGCACCGGCTCATTACTATGTTGTTTGCAGTAGTATATTGCAACACCGTGCGAAAGATTATTATTATTAGCCTACAGTGTTTGCAGTATTTATGAGGCTCGAATTTACGTGTAATATATGGCCTGGCCGAAACCACCAGGGTGACGATAAGTATCAAGTAATCCGGATCAGTATTTCACATTTTGACATCATTCGTGAAAGCAAATTGATGAATATCCGAGTTGAATTACTGGATATTCGCAGCAATCGTGAGGCCCGATTTTGAGCACTTGCTCCATCCGCGCATATCAGGGTGGTGAGAAATGAGTCGCGCCAAGCATAATCGTAGAAATGAGAATAGCAATCAGGCAATGGCAGTAATGATATGGATGCATCCTGCAATCAAACGAAAGCTCATTTCACAATGAATATGGGTATCGCTACCGTGGAAGGTTCGACCTTTTAGTAGCAAAAGCAGACTATATGGGGTTACGGATATATATGACACTTTGTGTTTGTACGAGCACCGATGATTGATGCATTCAATATGCTGGTCACGATAACGATATCAGAATGTGATAATACGGTACGCGCTGTAGGCCTACTTGATTTTTACACTGGTTCAGGCCTATGTTGGGATCAAGTCACTATACCTTCGACTAAGATTTGTCAAGTCACGCAAATTTACAAAGTGACTCGAGTCAGAACAAGTCATCTCCAATTTTGCTATTTCAAGTCACTAAATACAATCATTTTCAGTCGTTTGAGTGAATATGTGGTGTGGATAGCGGGGGCATATGCACATAAAGCTTGCACAATAATGCGCAATTGCGCATTTGGCTGCCACTAGGCCGTAACAAACTTGTAAAACTAGGTCTACAGGTGGTCAGTAACGGAGTAGGCATACTTCTACTTTTCGAAGTACTCAAAGTAGCTTTTACCAACTTTCACGACTAAGCCTACTCGAGTGGTTATGATTTTAGACAGCTACTTGACAGTTTTCATTTTTTATGCAAAACTAGGCCTGGATGAAGATGTATAATACACGTTGTATACTATACATACACACACGTACTATACAAATACACATTGCACAATAGGCCCCGCACCCGCATACTCTAGTGCTAGGCCGTAACAAACTTCTAAAACTAGGAGCAGACGATATGGGTGAGAGGTTATTGATATTATAATTGCTGAGAATGCAGTTCACGGAATATACC
>ATSW01008583.1:0-17503 GCA_000444245.1 Botryllus schlosseri | reverse complement strand
ATGTCGAGTCAATACACAAATTGACTCGAGTCGAGTCATTTATGTATTTTGAGAAAATATGTCGAGTCAATACACAAATTGACTCGAGTCGAGTCATTTATGTATTTTGAGAAAATGACTCGAGTCATCAGAAAATCGTGACTCGAGTCATTACTACCCTGGGATCAACTTTAGTCGCATTAATGGTGTTGTAACGCGTTCCGAACAAGACGCTGCTTCACAAGAAAGCTTACTCCGATATTGTGTGGTCACAGTAGTCACCGATTTCTGATTGCTTGGAGGCACGTTCGAATTCAGCACGCCACGAGCAAATTGTTATTCTACTTAACGCTATGTCGTCTCATATTTCCTAGAAAAACCCTGACGACGTTACGCGAAGACTTGGTCAACGAGAAATTGCTGGTGCAACAGAAGCAGAGCGAGCTAGATCGTCTTTCGACCGAATTGGAATCTATCGGGTTGAACAAGGAACAACTATTGAACGCGGAAAATCACGCCGACGATACGTGAGTTTTTAGAATGCTTCCGTTTCTACTTTACAGTTTATAGGCGCAGTACACTTTGGATTTTGTAAAATGATTGTGTTTGGAGACATTCTTGGAGGTACAGAACTTCAATATACAATTACCGTAAGTAATCTATTCATATTGAAATAAACCCGAATATCTTCAGCTGACACTCGTCAGGGGTAATCGTCAGCAAGTAGTAGCGAATTGAAAAGAACATTGTATATCAACAATCGTATCACCAAATATGACGTCACCGGCATGAGATTTCAAATAATCACATGTGAAGAGAGCTTCAAGCTCGATGTACAATTTTTAAACAGTACACTAACTTCTCTTGGCACAAGCTAGGTTGGCTAAGATAGTAGTTTTGGGGCATGGCTGCATCGCCTTTACTGGACAACTGAGCAGAATAGCCCCTGTGCCATGGTAGCTGAGTCTATTTTACAAAATTGTGGCTATCTGTGGTGTTGTCAGACATTTAACATCAATCACAAAGGTGTGTCTTGCAAATTTGAATGTAGTCTCGTCTGATTTACTACTAAAATTTACGGTCTTATTCACTGATAACAATGCTGACTACTTGGTACTTAGCCACATCTGTACGTTTGTTTCAGGAGATTTAAAGCGCTGGAGAGTCGTTTTGAGTCCACTTTTAAAAAGTCTGTTGAAGCCAAAGAGGAGAAAATCAACTCTTTGGAGGCTAGGCTTCAAGAGTCTGCTTCTATCAACAAGAAGCTCAAAGATGACATCAAGGTATGTAACACGGCGTATATTATTGAATAGTATATTTGTATTGAAATAAGTCTGAATATTTTCGGATGACACTCGTCAGGGGTAATCGTCAGCAACTAGTAGAGAATTGGAAAGAACATTGTATATCAACATTTGTATCATGAAATGTGATGTTACCGTCATAAAAATTCGAATAATCGAGGTCTGATGGAGTGTATTTTTTGTCGCAGGCCATCAAGCGAGATTACGAAGCCCTGGCTCAGCGTCACAACGAAGAGATCGACTATAGCAAATCGCGCAACAGATCGTCGCGAGACTACTCTGCCACTACAGAACTTTTGAAGATCAAAGATCACCTGATTGACGTCGAAAGAAAGGTTTGTCTCATCCTTGCGTGTTATCACCGCACATCATTTCCCGAGATATTTTCTTGATTTGAAGATACCAGCCTAATTGAGAAATACGTCGTTTAATGGCATCAGATACTGTTGTAGAAAAAACAGTTCGTGAAAATATAGCAGACTAATTTACCTTACTGCCTGCTTGAAATATTGTCATCGTTTACTTACTATTTGCTGTTTTTTGTTGTTGTTGTTGTTGTATGGTTACTAGTTTATCCAGCTCAACTGACAACAGTCAAATTATAGGTATAAGATATATCGTTGCTGTGGAATCAGAATAGCCAAGTCCACTTTTCACATTTTTAAAAAATCAAGTTTTTTTGAAGTTTTCATTTTCTTTTGGCCATATCTTGGTCCTGATTATGTTTGTCACACAGTTTCAAAGCTAACTATGGCCAAAAAATGACCGTGAAAAATCGAAAACTCTACTATATATACAATTATATATGTTATTTTTGGAGGTACAGAACTTCAATATGCAATAGAGTAGTATATTCATATTGAAACGAACCCGAATAGACTATTCAATTATGTATAGTTATTAATTAATATTGCATCGTACTTATTAGAAATTGTATATACATATTTGCAACACATAGTGAGGTATAATATGATCGTTATGAAAAAAAAATCGGTTTAATTTTTGGAAATGAACTTATTATTCTTGTCTAGAACGCCACGCTTATCGCGGAGAACTCGTCGATAAGGACTATATCGCAAGACCTCAAGGAGCAGGTGTCGAGGCTGCGGTCTCAAAACGAGAACGCCATCGTGCAGCACACGAAACTCCAAGACGAAGTGACGCATTTGAAGACGCAGTGCGCCAAACTTCAGGTATGTCATCCTCGTGTGCGACGAAAATCTGTCTGCGTCTGGTTAGAACGCCGTCATGTTAATCTGCAATCGTTAGTTGAAGCTGTATGTATTCGGTGAGAACGATGTTATCGTTTTCTCTCTAAACTGGAAGTGAACGTGAGATGCTATAGCGGTTGACATTTTGACAAATTTTAAATTCCCCGTTCTGAGAATTTTTGTGAATAGCTCAGCGTGACAATAATCGCTCTGAATAGATGAAATTTCCACATAGTTGTGGTGAATTCCAGTTTTGTGATTTTAAACGGTTCGCAGTTTTCCCCCCGAGTGACGCACGGCGGATGGTTTTGTTATCGTGTGTGCACAAACTAATGTAATTTCAAAATGTAGCTGTAGTTCTGGTCCTGGTTGAGCATTTTGAAAATCCAACAGCTTGTAGGCCTACGCAAGGCAGTTAAAAAAATTTCCTTCAGTTATTGCAGTAGAAAGTTCTGAATTTATCATTAAAAAAATAAAAAATAAATTTTTAAAATTTTTCTTGTTAAGCTGTCAGTAGAGATGATGCACGCCAATTTTGGTTAAATTCCAACCACTAGAAGCGAAGTTATTGCAGTAGAAAAATTTGGATTTCAATAAAATAGTATTTTCCGTGACTGACTCTTTAATTATTTATTATAAAATCATGGAATCCAAATTTTTCTACTGCAATAACTTCACTTCTAGTGGTTGGAATTTAACCAAATTTGGCGTGCATCATCTCTACTGACAGCCTAACAATTTTATGGGGTCGACAGAAAAATTTTGAAATTTAAATTTTTTAATAATAAATTGAAACTTTCTACTGCAATAATTTCGTTTCTACTGGTTGGAATTGAGCCAATGTTGGTGTGCAGTGTTTTTTTAAACTAACCTAACAATTTTATCATGTAGCCAGTGAAATCTGATGGAAAAGTTTTTTTTTTGAACAGCCGTAAATGTACAGCTACGACTAGAACTACTGACTTTTCAAAACTCAAAACTAGAACAGACAACCTTTAAAATTCCTCCGCTAAGATACTAAAACAGCTAGATTCAATTGATAAGCCACTCGATAACTTTCAAGATAGATATTGCGGCATTGAGACACAACCGACAGGGACAGGACAAAGGTTTCGAGGTTGTAATGGAAGAGCTTTCGACCCCCAAAACTACTCAAAAAACCAGTAAAATGACGGAGAACAGGGTTGTAACCAAGTCACAAGTCGGTGTCACATTTATAAGCTTGACTCAAGTCAAGTCGAGTCATTTTCAACCCGTCGTTGAGTCCGAATGTGTTGACTGCTCAGTTTCCAGTTAAAGTCTTGTTAAACTCACTTTTACAACTCTGTTTGGTGATATCGAATAGTTCGGATTTATGATATACAAATTTTCCTCATTTTTAGCAGTTTCTGGTCGCATTGTCAAGTACTAGCACCAATAGATAAATCCCAATAGGGTGGTTACTTTACTATTCTTCGAAATTACAATGAAATGTCGGTCTTGGCCATCTGTGTCTCGAGTCATATGACTTGAGTCAAAGTCGAGTCAATACACTGATTGACTCGAGTCAAGTTGAGTCATCAGAAAATCGTGACTCGAGTCATTACAACCCTGACGGAGAACCAATACTCTTTCAAATACTCCAGGTCGAGAACTCAGCCTTGGAGTCTCAAGCGTCCTCGCTGCTGTCTCAAAACCAGTCCGTGTCCGGGCAGCAATCTGCCCTGGAGCTCGAGAAACGCGAGCTGGACCGGCGTCTCGACGAGGTCAAGGTGGAACGCGACAATCTGGAAAAGGACCACGACGATCTGATGCAGCTCCACGAGAATCAGACCATAGAGGTGGAGGGACTGATGAGAGAGCATCAGAAGATGAAGGTTCAGAATCGGGCGTTGAGAAACGAGGTGTGGAGATGGTTTTGGAGTGATTTTGAAGATTTTTTTCAAACATTTTGAATTAGGCTAGATTAGAATTATAGCTACAGTTCTTTTTCAAATTATAGTAGAATTAGAATTATAGCTACAGTTTTAAAAAAATATTATTAGAATTAAAGTTATAGCTACACAGTTTTTTTCCGAATTAGATTAAAATTTGAATTATAGCTACACAGCTTTTTTTTCTAAAGTAAACTAGAATTAGAATGATAACTACACACTTTTCTTTCCAAATTATACTAGAATTAGAATTATAGCTACAGTTTAAAAAAAAAATAGAATTAGTATCATCGCTACAGTTTTTTTCCAAATTAGACTAGAATTGGAATTGAAACTATAGTTTTTTTTTCAAAATTAGAGCAGAATTAGAATTATGGCTACATTTTTAACAAAAAAATATATTAGAATTAAAATTATTGGTACTGTTTTTTCCAAATTGGATTAAAATTTGAATAATAGCTGCACAGTTTTTTTCTAAAGTAAATTAGACTAGAATTAGCATTATCGCTACAGTTTTTCCCAAATTAGACTAGAATTAGAAATATATCTACCGTTTTTTTTATCATAATTAGAGCAGAATTAGAATTATATGTACATATTTTTTCCCGAATTAGACTAAAATTCATATCATCGCTACAGTTTTTTCCAAATTAGACCATAATTAGAATTACAGCCACAGTTTTTTTAAGTTACCGTATATTAGAATTAAAATTATAGCTACTTTTTTCCAAATTAGATTGAAATTTGACTTATAGCTCCACATTGTGTTCCGTAGTCAACTAGAATTAGTAATATGATAGCTACACAGTTTTTTTTTGCAAATTAGACTAGAATTGGACTCACTGAATTCGCAAATACTGAACATTGAATCACTTTTAGTTCATATCAAATCAAATTTCATTGAAGTAAGCACGAGAATAGCAAACGTTCTGTACGACAAGCTTGGCACGTTTGGCACTGGCTAGATCTCCTGTAGCATTTTCAGGACAACCAGAAATTGGATTATAATTATAATTACAGCATATAAACATGTCACAAATTAGAAGTAAATTACTAACATTTTGCCTTAATTCGTCTAGTTAAACAACTAGAATTATCAATTTGCCCAAGTATGTCCCAAAGTAAATTAACATCTTCCGTTCTCTCCTCAGTACAAAGACCTCGAACTGCAATACAACGGGCTGGTGCGCACGAAGGACGAAGTGGAACAGCTGAAGAGACGGCTAGAATCGGAAGTGGAGAAGAAAATGGAGGAGGGCCAGTTGGTCGAAGGAAACCTGGGCGCGCTGAAAGACACCCACGACAAGTAAGCATACGATTGCTATGTTTAAAAATCTCTTGACGCTTTTCCAAGCCGACCCAATTCATCGCGGCATTTCAGGTTGAACAACTCTTACAAGAAGCTGAGTTCGGATTATCACGACCTGCAGGAGCGTAACAGGGCCGAGAAGTCTGCGCACAACGCGCTGAAATTGCAGTACGCGGAGCTGGAAGCGCAGATGGAGAATTTCAAGGTGCTTTCACATTTTTTTTTACACGAGATCATCAGTCACTCCTCTTGTTACTTGTAAATTTTCACTTCAAACTTTCATCCTGAACTACTTCTTGAAGTCTTTCGAATACTTCTAAACTTCCAGTTTCCCCCCCAAGGTATTTCGGCAGCGTTGTAACCAAGTCGCACGGTTCCGAGTCACAAGTTAATCTCACTTTTGTGGTTTTGACTCGAATCAAGTCGAGTCACTTTCAATTCACCACCGAGTCAAGTCCGAGTTCAAGTCAGCGAGTAGAAGGTCGAGTCCGAGTCGTAGTGTTGTGACTCGAGTCCGAGTCCAACCCGGTTAAACACACTTTTTTTCAACTCTGCTCGAGTGATATAGAATGGCTCGCATTCATAATATCGTCATTTTCCTCACTCTTAACAGTTTCTGGCCCTAATTTGCGAGTATCAGGACTGATAGATGAAATACCAATCATGTGGTGACTTTACTATTCTTCGAAGTTACAATGAAATGCCTGTTTTGGCCGTACTAATCTCGAGTCATATGACTCCAGTTCAAGTCGAGTCATTTTACGCATTTGAAAAAATGACTCGAGTCAAGTCGAGTCACCGAAAAATCGCAACCCTGCTCAAATGTAACAATAATTTCAGGACCAGAACCAGGAGCTCGATTTCCAGTCGACAAAACTGTCCAACCGTTGCGAGGTCCTGATGCAGCTCAAAGCTCACCTGGAGGAAGAAAACCGCCACCTGCTCGAGCAGATCGACAGGCTCATGACTCAAAACGAGGAGCTGCTGTCGCAGACGCTCGAGAGCAAGGACCAGATCTACTCGGAGCAACGCCAGTACACGTGAGTCACCTAGTTAGTCGGCGTCGGTGCTAATACGACAGTAGAAGTAACTTTTATTTCTACGAAATTACAAGTAGTACTAGCTGTTATTGAGACTAATTTGAGTAATTCAAACTGACTAACGAAGCTGCAACTTGGTAGAATCCTCGAAAATATATTCAGTCGCCGTGATACGGAGACATTTTCACGCAGTTATTAAGACGGTCTCTGCTTGTAAAAGTGTTGCAAACTTACTCCAAAACCACTGTCTACCTTTAAAATCAAAAATGTAAATATTGGTCTTTCCTAGTATTATGTAGAAGTTGAAGTAATCCAAAAGCATACTTGCAAACATACTTGAGTACGACGGAAGCGTAGATGTATTTAGTTAAACTGTTTGTTAAAATGTTTGTCGTTTTGCAGCGAACGAATGCAAGAAATTCGGAGGCAGAAGGAAAAGCTGGAGGAGAAGATCATGGATCTCTACCGTACTCCTGGCCCTTCGCCACCCAAAAAGAGAGGTAGATATACAAGATTATGTATTGTTGGTTGCTATAGAATCTCCTACCCTATCCATTTTTATGTGCGTATTCTGTCTGCTGATACAGCACTGGTTACCTACATTCGCTACACTCCTGGAATTATGAAATGTCTGTTTACACATTCATAATTTATACGATCATATGCCGGTGATGTCATATTTTGTTGACACACAAGGTTCTTTCCAGTTCTCTACTAGTTGCTGACGATTACCCCTGACGAGTGTCAGCCGAAAATATTCGGGTTCATTTCAATATCAATATACTATCCAATTGTATAAACTTAGTATATATAGTATATACGGTGTTTCAAAGTTGACCATGGCCAAAAGAAAATCAAAAATTTATATTTTTTTTTATCTTGGGAGGTATAGAACTTCAATGTATAATTCACTGCTATATTCATGCTCAAATAAATTTGGTAAGATGATTGTTGGTACCACTAGTATCTGACGATTGCCCCTGACGAGTGTCAGCCGAAGATATTCAGCTATACTTCAATATGAATATACTATTCAATTTTCCGGTCTCTCTGTGCCGCTTTGGCGCACAAATTAATCACCCCCTTATATTCCAAACATGGCAACATTGTTTACTTTCAGGCTTGGGAGCAACTCTAAAGAAAACGCTACAGAATCTGGGCAAGGGCAGCGAAAACCGACGCAAGCGAGACGGCCTGCCTCCCGCCACCTCTACCTCCAAGCTGCCCGGGTCGTCTCCGAGAAGCTCGGACGCGTCCTTCGTCCGGCAGGGGTCCGGGGGCTCGGCGGATTTGGCGAAAACGACAGACCCGGACAACGAATCGGTCGGTTCCAATTCGAGCGAGAATCCGCCCAGGAAGCAGAGCGCTGGTGAGTGGGGGAAATTACAGCGATTGATGTGTCTTTTCACTAAAATTTTGTAAGAATGAGGCGAAAATTCTTTGAATTTCTTTAAATTCTTTATGCTGCAGTCTTTCTTTCTATTATTTTTTCTGTTTTAATTGAAATGATACATTTCATTTTCCTAATTTATTGTTTGTTTGTCAAATTATTTCATGGTACATCATATTTGCTTTTTGTAGTGTACTACCATTGAATTGTGATTGCTTACACTCTTTCTATAATCATTTTTTACTTTCTCTATATACAATTATATATGCAGGGCTGTCATACCATCCTTCTATCTAAGATTTGTCCTTTTATTTACAATGCGAGCTCCTATATTCGACACCAAGGTCATGATTACAACTGGCCTAAAGTGATAATGTTATTTTTTAGTCATCAGTTTACAAATTATGCAGTTGAACTGCGGAGTTTTGGTTCTCCTTAGTTTATGATCCGTGCCGATGGCAACCCTGCATATATACGGTATGCATATATTTAGCTGCTGATTCAGGATGGTAGACGGTAGATCTTGTTATTTTTATTTTTAGTAACTTGGTAGCGTTGCTTTGAAATCGGACAGAACGTTTAGCAATAGCGTCGTTGACAAATATTGTTGTCGAAAATTTACAGTATGATAACTTTTGAACATACCGCAGCAGTTAATATGTTCATATTGTCTAATTTATTTCACCCTAGGCTTTTCGACTGACTCTCGTCAGAAGTCAAGATTAGTGAATGCGGTTAACGGTATTCCAAGTTAAGTAATAATTTTGGTATATACCGTTCTTTTAGACAACTTGATAATTTCATGGGGTTGACAGTAAAATTTGAAAAAAAATTAAATTTTTTATATAATAAATACAAAATTTTCACATCTACCGCTTGAAATTGAGCCAAGTTCGGTGTGCAGCATTTTTTTAGGCAATTCAATCAGTGACCGAACATATTGATTGTTGCGATATTGAAGTTTGGTACCTAATACCTAGTTTTAGTCTATTTTGGTTAGTACGTATGATTTTTGTATTGGTCACCCACGCCAGGCATGTCTGCGTTCGTAAGACTGTTCTAACACACTGAATGATTCAACATCCTATGAATGTCTGGTATTCATAGCGTACGTACAAGCATTTGCCTGGAAATGTTTCATTCATCAGACAGAGACCTTGTCAGGTCATTAACATTATCATTGTGTGTTTGCGTCGCCGTGTCTCTCTAGCGCCGTCGTACCGAAGAGTGAGGAAAAATTTGAAATTGTTTAACCAACTGCGACGCCTTTACCCCGTACACAAAAGAGGATCGTACACACGTAAGGAAGCCCCAAGAACACACCCTCTTTCGTGGGGGTGGCCCCTTGCTTTTTCACTGGTGGAACAGTAACTGTAACCTGCACATCGCATGGAATGCTTGTTACTGGTTGATTGGTCTTGTATGCGATATGGAGGCATGATATTGCAAACATCGATGGATAACCTAGGCTACAGTGTAATTTACTACTTTTTGAGGGAAAGACTTGAAATATCTACCTACATTGATGAATATTTGAACTTTTCAAGTCATTTACTCCGTTGTTATGTCATAGTGAGTGATGCTCGAATCGAAGCCAAACACTCAATTCACTAGCCCTACAAACGATACTGCTTCCTGCAAAAGAGATATTGATATTACATGCATATTTTGAATATTCGGGTGGCCTTTGCGGTGCAAATTTCCAAAAAAGTGACACATCGTCACTCATTTTCAGACTTGGCATGATTGTACTTGGTGTTTTTGCGTGACTGAGCTAACATTCTATAATGAGTATCTTGGGTTTTGTGTAGCGTATGCTGTCATGCGTGGATGCTGGTTGGTGCTTACTAATGCATGTTGGATTATCACAGTTAAACTGGTTTATTGTCAGTTGTGACACGGTATAACATGCGTCGATTTAATAATAACATTGCACACCACGGACATGTTAGTTATACATTTCATTACCATGTGATGTCCTAACCCCAGTTTCGCTTACGGTGTGTGAATTGTGACGTAGAGTATTTCTTACACCATTTCTGCATCAATAATACACACATACGCTATTGTTTTTACGTGACCAAGTGACAAAATACTCAAGCCTCTCACTAAACAATATAACAATTGCGTAGTATTCTCTGTCGGCATGCAATTTTCACATTTCCTGGTGTGTTGTCTTGTGGTAGATATTTGGTGTGTGAATTTTCACGAGCTGTATCTTTTAGTTATATTTCAATGGAGATGTTGTGACTCTGGTCACTTATGCGGTATGTATTTTGTCCAAATCCTGTGTTGCAATTTTTAGTGAGAAGAAGTGGTATGTTAATTTGCGAAAAAAGAACAAATTTTGCAAACCGGTGAACTTTAACAAATTAGAATCAAACCAGAATGTATGAACAAAAGAATAGGAAAGTTATTTTTAATGAGAAATTTCATACTGTCTTTATGTGTGGTGCTGTTTAAGTTTATGTAAGGCAAAATCCACTTGATGCAACCAACTCAAAATTGTCTGTTGGGTTTCTTTTGTAAGAGATGCGACTTCGCTGTTTGCTAGATTCTGTTATACTGTCAAATGACACTGAATCTTTCACATGTACAACAATTGCAGCATTGTGACATAGGATAAGTAGAAGTAGAACATGAATTTTATATTTTGTCTGAAAGAGTTTTGAATTACGCTCAAAATTCTAAATCAGTTTAAAGATTGGTGTTGTGTTTCTATAATTGATGGACGAGCATTCAACCTCTTTAATATTTTGCAGTTGAGTATAATATTGAAGTATATTTTTAGGATGTCAAATACGCTCAGAGACTCGATGCCATTTAATCAATCGCATAGATATCAGCGTCGCAATGAGACGTCTTAATTCTGTTTTCAGTTGAGAGAGATCTTTCAAAGGACTCCAAACGCAGATCACGTCTCGGGGGAGGCATGGCCTACTCCACAAACGCTCTCCACGCCCTGTCCTCTGCAAACGGAGCGGCGGGTGACGGTTCGCAATTGAAAGGTACCGCTATTTTTTCGTGATACAGAAGCATTATGTCATCTGTGGGTGTTCAATTAATACTGTTAACAAGCTTTTGGTGATGTGAAGCTTGATGACGGCATCAAGCGATGTGTTCATACTGTGATGTGAATTGCATTAGCATGCCGCCACCATGCTTTTGTGGTATCGCACACTTAGTGCTTACAACGCATATCTCATCTGATATATGTGGCTTTGAGATTCAAGGTGACTTCACAGTGTACGGAAACAAAAAAATGCTCGTGATCCATTCGAGTTTTGATCTGATGGTGTCGCAGTATGTTCGATCTGTGTCTGACGTTTTGAAAACTACGTGTGACAAGCTTTCGTATCCCTTGTGACTAATTTGTCACGAGGTGACTTATTTAATCTTCGTAATTTTGCGACCTTTTTTAATGTTCTAGTGAGCTTGGCGTGCATGGGCTCTTGGTTCGAAAAGTTTCATCGCTGGTGTTTTTTTATCTTAATATCTGACTGTGTCAAGCAACCTTTTCAACCTTCGCATTCATTGTCACTGCATGTTTGTACTGTTGCATGCGATTGTGTAGGTATTCTTCAATACTTAACTGTCACCAGTGGGTTGGCTGAATGATAACTTCGTTTGCGATGGGCTTCGTTCATCCGGCGTGCTGAACTCTGGTCTCAATCGTTTCGTGATTGTGATTGTTTGGAGTGATCTGCATTTTTGATTCACATTTTCCGATCTACTTTTGCTACGTTACAGTTATCTGTCTCTGTCGTCTTCGGTAAAGAATTGGCAAATGCCGATTTGTCTTTTTTCGAAAGCTTCCATTTAACACTAGAGCTGAACACAGGGGTACGAGTACACAAATCTGAATTGAGTATCAGTTTTGATACTTCGTGTCGAGATGATTCTTTTGAGTACTGAAGTTATGCTCTCGTGGCCACCAGAGTTTATGTATCATCGAATATGATAATTTCGAAAGTGTTTTCCACTGTGGAAGCCGTAAAAAACTTCTATTGTCTGTATCGCAACTTACGAAAACTGCGTACAAAGCTTCGCATATTACCGGTTTAGTGGAAATGACATATTTGCAAAGTCATGATCTACCCACGAAGTGCGACGAATGTGGTATGACCAAAAAAATACCAAATTCTCTGTTATATTGTTCGTGGCACAGGACTGCCCAAAAATAACATTTTTTTCAAATTTTACTGGCTGGTCAGGTAACCTGACGATTTTATCGAGTAGCCAATAAAATTTGAAAAAAGTTATGTTTGAATAGCCCTATGTGTCAGCATGAAAGGTATATATTCGAACTGTCCACATCTTTCATATCACAATGACGTCATCAGGAGTGAAACTTCAATACTCGACTCGAAGGCTAATACTCTATTCAGAATTTAATCACATCATCAATATGAAAATGTTGGCTTGCACTCCTTTGTCAAAATCACACCTTTGTGACGCTGCAGCATTCGCACGTCTCGGCTGCTTCATCTGCATGTCGCGCATGGCACACGAGTCCGATTAGATGTAAAATGAAAAACGATTTTTGCGCATGGACAGATTTCCAATCGACCGAGGATATTTGGCGGGCGTCTCATTCCGCGACCGATACCGAAGCGAGCTCGGCCGGCACCGAAGGCAAGGACTGTAAATTTTTCACTCGGGAGCTGATGTTTTCGCTCTTGATTCCGGGGCTCCGTGTCGAATGTCTTGTCTGTGGCATTTTGTCGCTGCTGTCTGTCATAAGTTTGCCGCAATCTGAGACACTTGTGATTTGTGGAAGCTGTTTGAATCGAATAATTTTGCTTGCCGAATCAAGGCGATGATTCATCATATCATGCTGATAGCTCTTGTATTTTTTTACTTTGTTGTGGGACATCTTGGTAAAACCCGTCATATATTGGATTTTTAAGCACCCTCACCTGTAACCGCGATATATTCCGTCAATATTCATAAGATATGGCATCTAGCTTAAGGCAAACAAAATTTCAGAGCATTCATTTGTACAGCTTAACAGCCATTTCTATACTTGGAGACGGAATAAACCATGATGGGTGCATCGTACGCCTGTAAGCTACCAGTCCAGAACTATATCAATATTTCTAATTTAGCGGTGACAGATTATATTCCTGTAACTCCCTACTATCATGCAGTGACGTCACGAAAACCGCCGATATTTTTTATCTCTTAATGGCTGATATCTCTATCACCGTGTGATATCGACTAGGCATTATCAGCTATAATCTTGACGTTTCATTTCCATAATATGTTGACGGTCCAGGACACAAAATCGAATGCACGACATTCACGTTAACATAACGCTGCCGATTTACTTCAGATGAATATGATGATTTGATTGACGACATGGGTCCAGTTCTTTGTCGCGTGCCCTGTCCGACGTGCCAGAGGTCTAGACTTTCAGGTTCCGTACGCACCGCACGTGTGTCGGTCCACGGCGTGCTTTGAGACGGCACTTTGTTGTGTTCAATATTTGTGGTTTTCTGATCCTAGAACCACTATACTGGGACTTCTGCCGTGGTTGAGATTTAGTCTGTCAATGGAAAGATTTCTCAATATTAACAGGCCGCTTGAATTGTGTTTTTCCTTTCAAAACTTATAGTGACTCGACTTGCATTGTATTTACGACAATGGCACCAGTTACTGACCTATTTTTTAAGGATTTATGATTTGGATACATTGGGCAACATCCGTATAAACTTGTCTGCCTAAACACAAACGTAATAAGCTATAATTTACGATACATTCCAAGTATGTAAATCAAGCTAGTTTTTGTTGACACTAAATACTAGATATTCCACATTCTTGAATATTTGTAGCCTATTTATGAATTAAAAACGCATGAGCACAGTGATGGTTTTTGAGGTTTCTGTAGAGGCATGTGCACCGCGTAAATACATGGTGACCCTCTATCTTGTATTTTTTACTGAATTTGCCAATGCTGTAGTTTTTGAGCGTAGCCTCAAGATTTGTGTGTAGATAACGATCGCGATCTGTTCACAAAGCCAGCTTAGTGGGCGTTAACCAAATGCTTTAGAAGTGCTGCTCCGTCTCTCAATTTTCTCTGTGGTCTCTCGAGAATCTGTTCTACTGAAAGTAATCTAGCTCTAACGATCTTTGATACACTAAGAAGCCCCACAAATCGACACTTTGCTGGCGATGTGAACAGGATTTGGTGCTTTTGTGCATGATTTTGGAAAATTTCTTGTTTCGCATAAAAACGATTGTCGTATATGTTATCTGGCCCATGTTACATCTTTATGCATCCGTGCACAGTTGCCACACCGCTCAAAAAGAACGAAGCCAAACAAGATGGCAACCTCACAGTTCCCGACTCTGGAATAACAGGTTTGTAACTGTAGCTGTTTAAGGAAAGCTCCGTGATATATATAGTATGTATCACTGTAATCGGATAGCCATATATCTCACGCAAATATCACCAGTCGGCCACTAACCCTTGTTGTTTTGGGATTTTTCTGTTGTTGTAATATTGTTCTTCTTAATTAAGCTATTCATTGGAATCAGAACCATGAAATCATTGCTGTGATGTTGAAAATATTGTAAATATAAAACTCTCGCCTTCAGGACGTCTAAGTAGTGCTAGCAGTGAAGATACGGCGCGAAGTGCTACTGGTGACAGGATTTCTCTTCATCAATTCCTGGAAGAAAATAAAGCAAAGAAATCGGTACAGTTTTTCTTTCGTACGCAATCTTCAGTGTAAGCTACTTGGGGTGCAGGATTTCGAAATTATCAATGGGCGCGCAAATATTTGAATTTAATCAATATAATTATTGACAATAAACCTACGGTAATTGATTTTGCCCTCTTGGGATGATGGCTTGAGGTATCCTCCATTTGTTGTATGTCATTGGTCATTGCTATGTGGGCACTTCATAAAGCTAATATTGCTTATGATCTACTGTTAAGGTGATATTTAGGATATATTAGGATATCTAATTGCAACTTGAATTTCGATTTGTCCATTACATCGCCAAATCTATGTCACTCGGCAGAGCATATGCCGTCAGGCTATACCGGATGATACTTTGTGTGTTGGGCATATCGGAACCCTCTCTCGAATATTATCGCGAGTCTAGCGCGGTTTTTTACTTCCGCAGTCCATTCTGGTGTTAATTTTACCAGAATTCTCTTCATTTTAACCTGTGCGGCGCAGGTCACCGCGAAGGGATATCGAGAGATGTTGATTTGATGGTAAGAAGTGCGAACAAGGGGTCAATCTACCTCCGTCACATTGCGGCAATGTGACTTACTAACCCGAACCTTAATTCTTTGGGTCTTGCGCACTTTCTGACCCGCATCGAGGAGTAATACCTACGATCATCCCCTATCAGTGTTGTCTGTGATCATAAACTGTGTTCTCTAGAATGGGTGGCCTGGTATATTAGGGGAAGATTACAAGTGTACTGTCTTTCCCTGACATTCCTATCTACGCTATAATAGGTTAGGGTTTAGTGATGGGGTCAGGGTCATGTTTATGAATGCTTCTATGATACCGTAAACCAATTATGAACACATGGATCTCCGACTTGCAGGGTTGGACGATTTAGAAATATTCAGCTATTTCAAATTAAATTATAATTAAAATTACTGGTTCCACAAAAACTTGGATTTTGAATTAACTTCTGAATTGGACGGAAATGCATCAAAAATCTAGCTTGTGGAGAACACGGTTGATGATCACGTGAAACACCGACATTTCTGACATGCTCACAGGGAACATTGATTGTCGATGGTCATGGGAAACATTTCTCGATTCAAATAAGAAAGTAAGCTAGACCCAATTCTTACGTTGATTGGGGCTCGGGGAGGTGAAAAAGAAGTTTGTTTGGGGGAATTGAGAATTTTCGGGGCATTGCTATGTGAAAATTATGCATGTGGGTGGGATGAAAAAAATTTCAAAATGCGATTCTCGGAAAATATACGTTTTCTTACAAACAGGATAGAAGAACCGTGACTTCGCCCCCTACCAAACCCCCTCTCACCTCACCCATGTCACCGTCCGATAAATGGTCTCCCCAGAAGTTATCGAGTCCCAGTTCCGCGTCGAGTCGTTACTCCCCGCTCAAGTCGGCCCCCGCTAGTGACACCCCTGATTCGGCCCCCTCGTCACCCTCTAAACGTAAGCCCCCGCGGCTTGACTTGAGTTCATTGCAACAAGACCAGTTAGATATGTCACGCAGAAGTACCCCTAATACTGGCAGCCCGTCCTCGAATCGGCCACTATCGAGGGGGTCAGAGCGGTCCCCCGCTATTGCCCAGGATATGAAAAACGAAACCATGGTGTTCGTGGTGAGGTCTCCGAGCGGTCCAGGGTCACCCGCCACGGTTCAAGTCAAACGCCAGGTCTGAATGTAGGAGTGGCGTGACACTCGAAACGTTTGGTTCGCTCGTAGTAATTTGCAGTTTGCGATAGAGTTAGATTTGGCGTCCAGCTGCTGTGTTGTAATTAGAGCTCGACTGATACCGATAGAACCTTCGCTTATAACCCTGATATATTGACCGTGTATAGTCAGAGGATATGACACCTATCTTAACTAAGGCGCATTTCAAAAACTTCAACTTTTATTCGAATAGCTCTACAGCCGTCGCTCTGTTTGTACATTAGGGTTGTTCAAAAACAACTTTATTTTATAGATGATAGTACAGCGATTTCCTAGTACCGTGTTGTGACATCACGAAAATTGGCAACATTTTCTACCTCACATCACTATTTCAAAGGGCAATATCGGCGAACCGGTATAATCGGTCGGGCTCTAGTTGTTGTAATTGCGAATACTAAAAGTAGACAGTTTTGTGTGCAGAATGCCTCTAATTCCTGTAGGATTTGTTCGGATTGTTCGATTTGGAGCAAACGGTTTTCATGTAGTATATTATGCACTGCGTAACTTTTACGAGGCATACAATAGCGCCGCCCCGTCGGCCCAACGACCTTGCGTTTATTCACTATGCATTATGCCGCTACTAAGTTATTACCAACTAGAATTTGTTGACAGCTTCAACCCTGCCATTTGTCACAGAAACGCCTCCCGTGTCAATTCCGTAAATTGATCATACACACTGAAAGGGCGCATTCTGTCCCGTGTTGTTCTCGTAAGATTCGAGGCCTGTTGTGTATTGAAGGCTTCGAGGTCAATGCACAATGAACCCATTACTGGATTCATAGAATACTAGCTGCTCTGTGAGGCAGCTTCAAGTTACATCGTAGCAATAGAGTTTTCATGACAGTGTTCCCGGTTTGGTGCTTACTAACAATTCGCGGTTGCTATTTGAAACAGAAAAAAAGCCGTCGAAACGCCGCAAGTTAACGGTGTGTCTGAGAC
>ATSW01008581.1:0-23243 GCA_000444245.1 Botryllus schlosseri | reverse complement strand
GTCTCAGAGAAACACCAAAATCCCCCGAAATGAACCTGCATCTATAGCACCATGGATTCCTTTGCAAATCTCAGTAGACCTAAGTCTCGGCCCTAGGACCTTAAGCATCGAACACCCCGATGCGATCAAAATTGAGTGCGAGTAATATATATCTACCCACTACAATCATCATTTGGCCATATACACTGACGGTTCTAAAACTGACCAGGGGTGCGGTGCCAGTTACTACATTCCAACACACAGTGTTTCTTTTAATTTATCCTTGAGCAGATTACAAAGTGTGTATTCTGCGGAGCTTATTGCCATCAAGGAAAGCCTGTTGTGGGCATGCAGTAACTGTCCATCAAACTCAAATATTGCCATTTTTACCGACAGTCAAAGTGCGGTCAAAGCAATCGAACGAAGACTCAACGATGACAACATGGTGATCAGAGACATCATACAATGTGTTTCTCGCCTCTCGTCAAGCGGCAGTCAGACAACAATTATCTGGATCCCGGCTCACAAAGGAATAGTAAACAACGAAGTGGCGGATAGCCTTGCAAAAGGTGCAGCGAACATCATCAACGATGGGATGGATGAGATTTCGCTCACACTTAGCGAATGCAAATCCATGATATCGGACTTCTGTCGCACAAAGTGGCATAACGAGATACGAGATCCGGAATCGAGCTCCAGATATGTTCGCCTGGTGAATTCGATCGGTAGTACCTCCCAGCTACATGAACTGACGCAGCGTGAAAACTCCATCCTGATTCGTCTTAAAACAGGACACTGTCGACTAAATGCACACCTGCACCGAATAGGCCAACATGACAGTGGCCTCTGTGAACGATGCCATGTGCCCGAAACCGATCCCAAAGAACTTACCTACTCGTTACATGTAATCTACAACAACTTCCTACGGACCTTCATGTACTACTGAGCAATCCTTTAATGATACATCCGTTAATTGATTATGTGCTATTGACCGGAGGGGATATAACCCCTATCAACCCTCCACTCAGGCCTGGCGCACAAAGCCCTAGCTGCTGAGCGCAATAATACCCCATTCCCACCCACCCACGTTGGTATCGTTTGTTTCTTATTTTTCTAGGATTAGTAATTACCGCCAATCATTATTTCCTCGTGTGTCGCGCTTTGTATTTATATACCCTGTGTTCTGTTGACTACTGTCTTTTTCGTTTAACTGCACTCTGGATCGCGTCGCTGCCTAAAGTTATTCTGCTGTATAATATACTGATTCCGTATTGCAACCTCGTCGTATTCAGTTATTGTTCAAACAAGATCAAGAACATAACCCTAATCGCGCAAAGTGTTTACACCGTGTCCTACACAACTTCTCCGTATTGCTCTTCGACTACACTACAGGCCTTATTGTATGGGGTATGGCGCCATACCATGCTATTTTCTAAAACGTGCTATTCGAGGAAACAGAGGATTAGTATCGCATTTCCATATCAATACTATCATGATGTAGATCATGATGTAGATCATGATCAAGATAGCGTAATGGTTAAGCGTCCTGCTTCTTGATCGGTAGGTCGTGGGTTCGATTCCCGGCCGGGGTCAGACCAAAGACCTGAATAGTAACACTGGTATCCATGGCTTCCCTGCTTGGCGCTCATGCATTACGGGGATAGCATGGAGGGGTGGTGCATGACTTAGAAAGCTGTAAAGGCTATATCTGCACTTCCTTGTCCAGCGGCATATGCACATCATGTAATCATGGTATGCATATACGCAGATCGCGTGTATGTGTATCATGAGTTGGTGTATATGCCGCAGAAACATCAAGGACAAAAATTAACTACGACCTTCCTTCCCTTGATGTGGATGAATGCTTATGCTATCGAAAATTGGATACCTGTTGGTATGCATCAATAAGAATCAAGCTCGTCACCTTTCGCATAGCTCAATTTGCACCTTTTTACAATCCATGTGAACGTTTTGACAACTACTTACTTACTTTTAAAGTAAGTCAATTCTACTTCTACTATAAGCAGTTTTAGGTTGCTTATGGAAGACGTACTTCTACTCGTACTTGAGTAGATTTTTTTCGTCGCTACTTCTACTTCTACTTGAGTAGCTTTCTTGACTACTTTGGCCACCTCTGCGAGTAGCACACATTATAAAGTAAGAGCAGCAGGCTATGAATGAGGTGAAACATTCGAATTCAGATGCTCCTACAACGAATATATTACCAGTTCTTCAATATATGTCACATTAAAGATTATATATTTAGCATCTTCTCGAACATATGTGTATCATTGCATTTCCTGTTTCGATTCCGCGACAGAGGTTATTCTGGGCTCCTCTTCGCCGGCGCTGCTGTTCGTAACAATCTTAAGGCGACAAAAAAGCTCAGAAAAAATACCGGATGAAAGCGCGCACTTACGAGGAATGTGAACTGTCACATCGGCCACTAGGTCGCGATGGATGCCAGTATAAGGTAAGAGACCGCAACTGCAATGGCAAATGGTCGCTCGGCATCCCCTGTATCTGTTCATTACATCGCATTGTGGCTTATCGCATTGTATAGATGGTTTTAATCCAGCCCGTGACGTAATTTGAGTTCGACACCCCTGCTCTATCCCAATCATGTAGTAATCCCATGGCCTTGAAATGTTGCGAGTAATCCTCAAAAGGTTCTTTACCATCACCACTGAAGTGTCTCAGTGAGGTCACACCGATCGAATGAACAGCCAAACCACTTCGATCAAGCCCTAAACCAGTGGTTCTTAACCTTTTTTCCTCCAGCGCCCCATTTGAAAACTTTTCGTGCTCTAGCGCCCCCACCCCATATTGTGAGTACTGTAATAAAGACAATGGGTAAGAGGTAGGGGCGTAACAGCACTTCGTCAGTCCACCTAAAAACGATTATCTGGGGCACCCAAGAACCCCGTCGCGTAATTTCGATAGTCAGCAAAGTTTGCGTGGCCTGGTCGCCCTAGGCGCCAAATTTTTCTATAATGCATGAATGAATAGGTGGTAATTACATATATATGTCGCTATAAACTTTTTAACCTCTCAGCCCACGTAATCAGATTTACCAGTAGCACTGAGTGAGCTGTTATCTTGAAAAATGAAGGCCAGGTAATTAATAATTAAAGAAATTCGGCGTGCCCTTGGTACAAATTACTTCATTAAATGTTGATATTTTGTTACCGCTTGTCCGCCATATAGTCAAAAAATATTGAAACGCTTAAACGTATTAAACAAACGGTTGAAAATTGGTATTTCTTCACTGGCAAATAATTTTTCTCTGATGGATGTTATTTGTCCTGTGGGGTTCAGATTGCGGCGACATGATAATTCGGCACGAGTGAGCGAATTCATTTTACATTAATTATAATGACCCACTACATTTATTAAAACAGGGGTCGCCAACTCAAAACGGGTCTCGGGCCACTTTTCAAATTTCATAGCGGCCGCGGGCCGCATAAATTCAATATCGATATAAAGGGGGCAACCACGTTTTAAAACTCTACGTCCGTTCAACGCTGTTCTACCTAACATAGACAATGGGTATAGTGGCCACAAAAAAAGTATAATATTTTATTAAAGGAATAAAAATACAACAAAGTATCACTGACATCAATTTCATTTTAATTTAAACTGCGAGCTGTGCACGATACCTAGAAACGCTTTTTGGGACTAGCGAGATACGTAACTAGCTGAAAGACCATCCCCACTTGAAGCTTAATCTTGTGGGAAAGCCCTAAGCCAGTGGTTCTCAAACCTTTTTTGATATGCCCCCCTATATAATACTGAAAATTTTCGCGCCCCCATATCGTCATATCACAAAATGCATCCATAATGCTGGCTATCCGAACGGATAGTTTGATGGTATGGAAGGTTATGAATGTTGACGAGAGAATTCTATAATATGAATTCCGGATTATACACAGAGCACTAGCTATAACTATGAATTCGAGGAAAACCGCGCCGAGGGCGAAAATTTTCTTAGTTGAACGCAGCTCCACGGCCCCTTCAGATGCTTTCACGACCCCATATGGGGGACGTACCGTCCGTTTTAGAACCACTTCCCTAAGCAGTTTTCTAGGTGTCTCCGTATTGGAAGTGTTTGGTGGGTCATTGCACGTCAATTTCAGAATTTCAAAATGTTTTCTTAGCTTCTTCCGAATTCTCAAATGATGCCGCGGGCCGCAAAATATGACCTGGCGGGCCGCATGCGGCCCGCGGGCCGCGTGTTGGTGACCCCTGTATTAAAACATATGTAGCGAACGTCGCCCAGTAGCGAGACCAAAAATTTCGAGATTAGACATGTTTTGTAGAATGATAATTTGCTCTGAATACTCAATAAGGATATGTCCTACTACTACATCATCATATACTGCGAAGCCATTTTTTTCAGTGCCGTCCATATCGCCCCCTGAGCATTTTCGCCCCCTTCAAAATCGCCAGCGCCCCTTTGGGGGCGCTGGAGGAAAGGTTAAGAACCACTGCCCTAAACGAACCTGACGAGGTGTGCTTGCCCAAGCAGACTTCCCAATATTGCTGAACTCGGGTAACGTACCAGATACTGCATGCATTTTCTGATTTGAAGATATCTTCTGTTCCACTCTCACATCATTCACTGGTTTCGGAGCACACGAGGGATATGAATCGACCGACTTGTGTCCAGTATATTCATCATAATAAGCCCAAAATTTGTTGGCTTTGCCCATGCAGCGCGTTCTTCATCGCGGAGCTCATCTTGATTTCCACGCAAAATATTCCCGTCGCAATTCATTGTTCTCTTCACGAAGAACATGCAATTCATGGCTCATGTGCTGGTTTTGACTGGACATCTGATTCTGATTTTCAATCAAAGTGTTCATTTCACGGCGCAGGATCTCCACCTCCTTCCCGATTCAACCGCGACGATCCATGAACTCTCTGCATCATTTTGAACTTTTGCACAAGTTTTCAATAACATAGTACCGGTATCAATTTCTTCGTTCTCGTCGCCTACTGCAAACAGATCTTCTCCCTCATCTTCAGATTCAAGTCCTGGCGTGCTCACCATTGTGGCCGTTCTGTCTTTTGTTCTTCTAATTAGCTATCTACCTCACAAAATATGATGCCACCGTCTTTCAGGTTCGAGACTAAAATGAGAGGCTCCACCGAATGCAAACTCACAGTATGAGCAAGCAGTCAAGTACCAAGTCAGCGCAGCAGAATCAGAATAACGGTAGTAGTTTACTTTTTGCCGACGGCGTGATATCCCAATCGGAGATCACCCAGCCTCCACATCAGGGCGGCTACACAACTCTTTATTCGTTCCCCGATTCAGAATAAATGGGGACATCATCTGTATTTAAAACAGTGCGGCAGATTGACCGATTTGCCATGCCTGAAGTTCAATGGTTGCTAAGCAAATGTCGTTGGTCGTGTTGTACCAGTTAACTTGACCTGCGTCCGTTGCCGTCCTGGTAGTGAATTCTCAATCCACAGATACACTCAATACAGTTTATTCAGATACGTCGTTGTCGTACGTAACGTAAAAGAGTCACATATCTTAAAACCCTGTACACCAGTTTGTATACTCAGGACTCATGCAATATTGAGAGAATCAGAATAGACTACGAAGTTTGTTACCGTGATATGGTGAGTAGTGGGCCAATCACGTGGTAAATTGTTACTAAGAAATTGTTATATAACCATCGTATCAGATAGCCTACATTGCGTAAAGGGGAGCAGGGCTCTGCCACAGCAGTTGGCAAAATGCAGTGACTTTGAATCATATCTCGTACTTTGAACATTAAACTTGACTTGACTTGTGACTTTACCCGTGACTTGACTTGAATTGACTTGACTTGGCTCGACTTGGCTCGAGTCATCTCCAAAAATCGAGTGACGTACGTAACTTGACTCGAGTCAAAATGTGCAATGACTCGAGATGACTTGTAACTCGAAGGTAGGGACTTGATCCCAACACTGCAACATCGTCTAAACCAGTGCTATTCAACCTGTGTGACGGTTCGCACTTGAGCGAATGAAAAAAAATTGCAGTGCGAATGATGAAGGTGGTGCGAACAGTGCGAATAAAAATCCGGATCAAGTGCGAATGAAAGTCGTGAATAATTGCAAATTTTTTTGACGTGGAATAATTCAAATAAGCCTAATAGGAAATTTGAGGTCAGTGTAACTTTTGTATTGCGACGCCATTGTAAAAACTTATTTACCTTACGACGCGCCACTAATCGTAGCTCTCACAAGCCTTAGTTAATTAATATTTTCGCGCTATTATTATTACATAACCAAAAGACTGGTTTGGAACTGGTTTAGTGGCAATCATACAGTATATCAGCTAGGGATGGTGTGAACCTCTGAAAGGTTCAGGTTCGTGTGAACGCGAACCTTTTTGAAAGGTTCTGTGTGAACGCGAACGTGAACCTCATGACGTCACGTGACGCCATGTTGCTAATTCCGACTCTGCATTTCAGTGAAGTGATAGCCTTGCTATACCTAACGACGACTCGGGCCACAATGCTGAACTACAAATTGACATTTTAAACGTCTACAGATGTATCAACTGGGGCAATCAATTGATATAATCATTCCAGAAAATCAATATCTTCCGTCGCTTTGCCAACAATTTCGACGATGACTTGCAAGGAATATAAGCTTACGCCCCAACGGTCTATGGGCCAGACCGGACAATGTATTCGGCATCCGAGTATTGTTATAGGTTGATATCGAGCAGAGTGTAAAATGAGTTTCTATACTTGCTACCGATATTATAGCATTAACAAGTTATACAAGCCAATACCCGAATCGCACGGATTTGGTTTTTGTGATAAAATATTCATATGAAATCAAGATTGACCCCGGACGCCTGCTAGATTATTTACATCAGACATCGATATCAATTTCATTGATTGGTTGAATAAGCATCATGCGCTGACTATGACTACCTAGGTGGGTACCCACATGTAGTGTATTTTGCTCTCGATGTTGTGTGATTGCGGGTCAAGCTTACAGTCGAGAGATATTCACAAACGGAAAGCTGGATATTTCGAGCAAACTTTTGTAACAAAGCAACTAAAATTTGTGAGATGGTCAAGGTGCATGCTCGTTTAGTGTTGATTTTTTATGCTGCCAGCGCCATGCACGGAGTGGCCCGCAGTTGAAATGCAATAAATTTCAACCAAAGATGTTATAATGAAGTGAAAATTGTAATATATGAAAAAGGTTCACAGTGCAGAACCTATCAAGGTTCGTTTGTGAACGTGAACGTCTAAATTTCTGAGGTTCACACACAGAACGCGAACGTGAACCTCGCGTTCACACCATCCCTAATATCAGCCCATATGAGCCAGCGACAAGCTGAAAAATGACCGATGCTGGTTGAATTCTCAAGTTAGATTGAGCTAAAGAGCAGAAAACACAGTATCGCGAGTTTATTTGCTCTTCTCACATACTCGCGAGACAGAAGCTGGAGCGACGTTTCATAAGGTAGCGAGCTCTAATGTGCCTACTATCCCTGATCGTTTTGCACATTATATTCCAAGACATACGGCAAAAGACTCAACACAAACATGTTGGGTTTTCACCCTTTCGACAAACTGGAGCCTCCGCGGGGTCTTTGTGTTAGCTCTCAAAAACGATTTCTGCCAGCAATCATTTTTCACTCGCGGAAAATACGCTGTCTTCGACCATGTTTTCCAAAAAAAAAACAGTCGGACGAATCTTATCATGAATTCTCACGATAAAGCCATATTATCTGCGTGTCTCGCTTATTGGCTACAGTACCCAACACAGTGACCGTTGATGTCTATAAACTATCGCACGTTTTTTTTGCAATAAATTCTAAAAATATTACATACATATTAACTGATAACTTTTGCACTGTGTCGACCCAAAATTACTCTTTGCGGTCCATACTTTAATAAACCTTGAATGGGTAACAATTTGCGTTTCAGTAACTTGCAAATGTGAGTCTTTCATGGTATTATTTACTATTATCCTCGTGCCTCGCGCTAGTTATTACGAAAATATGATGATAGTTTAACGAAAGAAAACAGAAAGTCAATTTGACGTCATTTTTTCAGCCTGTTGCAGGCTCAGACGGGCTGATATACCGTATGTCTGCCACTACACAAATTTCCAAACCAGGCTTTTGGCTACGTAATAATTATAGTGCGAAAATATTAATTCATTACGGCTTGTGAGAGCTTCGATTAGTGTTGCGTCGTAAGCCAAAATTTTTTTTTTAATTGCATCTCAACTATAACAGTCACACTGCCCTTTAATTATTTTTTCTTTAATTTCCTATTAGGTTTATTTGAATTATTCCACGTCAGAAAAATTACCAATTACTCACAATTTTCATTCGCACTCACCCGGATTTTTCATTCGCACCATTCGCACCACCTTTGTCATTCGCAGTGCAATTTTATTCATTCGCACTAGTGCGAACCGTCACACAGGTTGAAAAGCACTGCTCTATAGCAATTTCATTGATGTCAATAATTGGTTGGTTGAATAAGCACAACTCGCTGACTACCTTCATGTAGTGTATTTAGTTCTTGGTTTTGTGTGATTGAAGGGCAAGCTCACGGCCGAGATTCAGTAAATATTCGCGGACGAAAAGCTGAATATTTTGGGAAACGTTTCTAACAAAGTAAAATTTTTTAAATTGGTGAGGTACGTGCTCGGTTAGTGCTGAATTTCACTTCATGGTTCCAGTGCCACGTAGGGAGTGGTCTGAAATTGAAATAAACGAATTTCAACCAAATGTGTCATAATAACGTGGAAAAGTGTAACGGTGAAAAAGGTTCACACTGAAGAACCAAGGTTCCTATGCGAACGCAAACCAACAAATTTCTGAGGTTCACGTGCCGAACGCGAACGCGAACCGCACGTTCACACCATTCCTAATAATCTCCAAACTTTCACTTGAATAGGCCTATATATTACCAGTATCAGCACCATTCAGATTTGTTGCCTTTCGTTTGGGTATCAATATTATAGTATGCGTCATCAGGTGACGATGTAATCGCTCTTGCCATTATAGTTCCTGTAATTTCTGGTCACGACACCAAACATCTTCTGCTGAGAGCAGCTGCGTAAGATCACACAATAGCTTTGTTTTCAAACTCCCTCGACGTGATTGGACAACATTAGACGCGGCGATTTCAATATAACTATGCATTGCAATTATTACACCGCGTTCACAACCTCTTGCGGTGCAGTTAAAATAAAAGCGAACAAGTTTTGAGTTCATTCGTGTGTGATTACGTTGAATAGGAAGGAGCGGTGAAACCATGTTCAGTAGAATGACAACAAGCACGCCCGCTCGACTCCGAGTCAGAGGCAAAGCTGCCATCTCGAAGAAGGTCGAAAGAAGTCAGGCCGTGCTCGACGCGATTCGGAATCTGCAAGAAAGAGGAGAGCTTTGCGATTTCGAGGTTCGCACTGGCGCTGAAATACTTCCCGTACACCGTTTCGTGCTGCAAATATCTTCGGAGTATTTCAGGACGATGCTTCAGACCGATATGATTGAGGCTACGCAAGGGTACGTGGAAATGAAAGGCATGGACGAGAAATCGGTGGTGAGCTGCGTGCGGTTCCTCTACACTGGGGAAATTGATGTGGAACTTGATAACATCCATAATCTGCTCAATGCCGCCAATCTCATGCAGCTCGAGGAGGTCAAGTCTATATGTTGTGAGTATTGCATTTCCGAAATGAGTGTCGACAACTGTATCGATATTCTGGCACTGTTCAAGCAGTTCCTGTGCGAAAAAGCGTCGAAGGAAGTAATAAATTTCATCTCACGTAATTTATCGAAGGTCATGCATACGACTGTGTTCACCGAAATAGAGAAAGAAGATTTGGATTCGGTCATTCTCTGCAACGCCACGAGTTCTAATTCTACTGTATTGTGGATAGCAGTTAGCCGATGGATAAACGGAGACGAAGCATCCCGGTCTCATCATACAGCGAGTCTTTTCAGTTTAATTAACGAGATCGGAGTTGCGTGCCTGATCAAACTAGTGATCACCAGCAGCACGTGTTGTCTAGTCAAGAATGCAAGGATCTGGTTGCCCGTTCGCTCTTCGAGATGACAAAGGAGAAAAGAGAGTGCGTCGAAGCTCATTTGGATATATCCAATTATATTTTACTGAAACAATGGACGGAAATATATCGCGACATTTTCGACACTAAAACTTTAAATGATGATGTATTCTCGTTCATGGAATCAAACCTCATTGAAATAAGTACTTGCTCCGATTTTGTCGGATTGTCGATCGATGACGTGCTACGCCTATTGAAATGTGTAAAAGCGAAGCGTCTAACGGCGCAGGTTCGCTGGCAAATCATCGTGGTATGGTGCAGCGGCCAAAGACGACCTATCGATAGCTACTCAACGTTGTTCGAACAAGTTGATTTGTCAAAGCTTCCAATCAGCTATATTCAGACCGAAGTGTTGCCGGATCGCGACGTACAGTCAACCAATGCATGTAAAGATATAATAATAGAAGCAATGTGCATTCGTGCCAAGAGAAACGAAACTCACAGACAAAACACTTTTCACCGTAGTGCTTCTGTCAGGCGTCAAAGAAAGTAGGGCGTCCTCAAGAACGGAACTTATATGCTTAGCCTTTTGCTCATTGTAACTGTATATGGTATTTCACTTCTCCTTTCAATAACCTTATTTTGTTGAAGTCTTATACCGTGAATACATAATGATATCACGCGACTCTACTGTACACACTGTGGTGCTGTGAAACGACGTGCATAGGGGAGAAGCTTTTCAGTTATATACATCGCTATGGGGCGTTATGGCAATGTAAGTCAACTCTTGTTGGGAGCGTTATGTATGTTAGTAGGCATACTTGATGTTTTCGCGGCATATACACCGACTACCGATGTAGGCTACATACACAACACACGGTATGTGCATAATGCATATGCATACCGTGAGTGCAGTGCTTTTAAATCTTTTTGAGCACTACGCGCAATAACTAAATTCCATTCGCATAAACCAACCGAAGATTATCAAATAAAAAGATTAGGATACTCAATATTTTGTTCACAGACAACTCTTTTCCTTCGTTCTGAGTTCAACTAGTGCACCAAAACCCTCTCGGCGAAACACGTGGTTGGGTTTTGTACAAGTACGTCTACTAGTGCTTGGATGACCAGACCATGTCTTTCTAAGAACCATCCAGTAGTACTTCTATCCAAAATAAAACGAACGTTCACCGAATGAAAATGCTTGCGTGATGGCTTGGACAATAAGCTCAAGCTTTCAAGAAGAGAAAGCAAATTAGGGCTCGTTACTAGGGATGGTGTGAACGTGAGATCAACGTCAGTGTACTGTGTGTGTGAACATCAGAAATTTAAAGGTTCGCGATCACAAACGAACCTTGGTACGCTCTGCACTGTGAACCTTTTCATAATTTATCACGTCATCATTACATCTTTGCTTAAAATTATTTGCATTTCATCTTCGGATCACTCTATGCAAGGCACTGGTGGCATAAAAAAGTCAATACTAAACGAGCACTTTGCCAATCTCAAACGTTTTCCTTGCTTCGTTACGAAGGTTTACTCGAAATATTCAGCATAACAGTTCAATAACCTGAAAGTAGCTTTTTAGACCACGACCAAATCTGAGTTTTATTGGCCTCTCGCGACATGAGCCTCACCCATGACACCAAATGCATTTTTATATCACAATAGTAGCCTATACTATGATTTCACGGACATGTATCGCATACGAAACACGCACACCGCAATTTTACCCAAACTAACACAGCTCTACGAACTAATTTCATATTGGGGTGAAATACATTACTCTGCGCGTCGCATTTGGACTCTAGCGCACAAGTCGGGAACCTTCTTCGACCGAAGAGCCGCATTGACCCAATATTTTCAATGGTAACTAACAAAGAGTCATTCATGTCAATCATCTGTTACGTTACAATTGAATAATCGCGACGTATTGGTAGCACTAATATATATCCAGAGTATGCAAAATCGTATAACGATAACAGATTTTCAATTCTTGCTCGTGGGCGTAGTCTGTTCCATTTAAAGGTTCTCGAATCTACTATAATAAAACTCGAGCAACCGATTCTTTGTCGGCAAAAGGACCGACTCTATTCTCTCCGGGTATTTCATTAGTGTTGCGTCTCTGGCTATATATTATAGCTTATTTGTATTGCACTAATTGCATTTTTGCTTAACGCTCTCGTTTTGTGAAATCTTTCGTTGTTGTTGTTGTTGTTATACCATTCTCACGTCACACTACCTATTTCATATTTACATTTCGAATTGCTATCTCCGTATTATACTGACGGCCACTACCAACGAGGGTTAGTTGATAAGCTTGTAGTGAATAAATTGCGAATATGAATGTCTTGTTCGTTGGGATTCGTAGTGTGCGACACATTTTTCTGCCCATATGCGTATGTGGAGCAAAACATGGTTAAACAGCAGTACAAACCCACTGCAGGGTGTGATAGGTCAGTGACGTAGGGTTAGGGGAGGCGAGTGAGGCAGCGCCTCACACGTCGTCGGGAATGAGCGAGGAGAAAATGTGAAACCTTTTCGGTATTTTCATAAATGTACATGAATGATTAGATTTTCAACATTTCTATTCCTAAAATCACGTAATTTTCATATTTGAAATGTGAAATGTATTGTCCTACCACCGTCTCCACGTCAAAGTATCAATCAAGGTATCGTGCAATCCATGATTCCGAGGCGCGCGATGACGGGTAGTTCGAATTCGCCAGTGGTGTTAGTCGCCGGGGCGACATCAACTTAAGTTTAAAGATTTTTAAAACGGATGGGGGGGGGCACGAAACCCTAACCTTGGTTACCCGACTGTATTGACCTATCAAAGACATGTTCATGCTGCTGGCACGAGCATAATTGTTCGGGGCGTCATGAAAATTTATTAACAAGTTGCTGTAATATTGAAGAATAAAGAACAAAATTAAACATTTGTCAAAGCGCCATATGTTAATCCCAAAAGAGCCATATATGGCTAGTGAGCTAAAGGTTCCCGACCACTGGTCTAGTGTCTACGCAGATTGCAAGAACGGGATTATTCGGTGCCGACTGCCGATCATTTTGACCACGAAGCATCCATCTAAAGTTATGCCCAACCCGCGATGGTCGTTTTTGGCAAAGGTTTTTTTGGTACTGCATTTTATCAGAGGTGAAGGTTATTTGAATTATTCCACGTCAGAAAAAGAAACAATTATTTTCAATTTTCATCCGCATTCGCCCGGATGTTCTTCTGCACCATTCTCACCATGCTCGTCATTCGCACTGCAAATTTTTTCATCCGCACAAGTGAGAACCATCCCACAGGTGGAAAAGCACTGCACTACAATTTTCATCGGAATTCATCCGGATTTTTATCCACATCATTCGCACCACGTTTTTCATTCCCACTACAATATTTTTCATGTAATTCTCTGCTTTCCATTTAGAAATAAAATGAAGTCACACCAAATTGCAGCGGCGCGCCATCACATTTTCTGAATCTCATTTGTCCCGTCGGGAAAAAATAATTGCCCACCCATGTACTTGAGTATAACTTGAACCTCTGCTCCCCGAATCGGACTTGGACTTGGCTCGGTGGTGAATTGATAATAATAATTACTCGCCTAGACTCGACGCAAAACTATGACAGTAAGATTGACTTGTGACTTGGTTACAACTATAGGGTTGTGTTTAAAACAAAAATAAATTTAAAACAAACATGTTTAGAACTAGGCCCTTGTTTAAAACTTGTTTTTTTAATTGGTTTATTCATTGTTTTGTTTTTAAGTCATGACGTCAGGAATCTCAAGTTGTGACGTCATAGTTGCTTGTCATTGACAATTGAAAATTTAGGGTAAATATAGCTTTTTTGACGAAATATGCCTTCAATCCTTGTCATATACGGACCAAAAATATCTTTAACCAGAACTACATCATGCAGCATTTTTACGATCGGCTGTAATCATCATCAGAACATTCATTCCATACCATTGATGTATATATACGTACGAAAGCTGTTGAAACGACTGTTTTGACGGTTCAAACCATCCCATATATCGTATACGTCGGGTATATCGGGCGGTAATCGTCCGTATGCTCATACAACATGTTTTTTTGAACAGTATTTGCACAATTATGGCATACCATTGAATAGTATATTCATATTGAAATGAACCCGAATATTTTTGGCTGACACTCGTCAGGGGTAATCGTCAGCAACTAGTAGAGAATTCAAAAGAACATCGTATGTCAACAATCGTAGCACAAAATATGACGTCACCAGCATGAAATGTCGAATACGAGAGCGTTCAATGTACTATTTTTAGATGATACACGAACTCTTTTTGTTGACACATCCTTGGCTGGTGTATTTTGATAAAAGTCGACTCCAAGGCACACAAATGAAAGTGTGAATGACCCTTTCCGATTATGCGAAATCTGTCGTCTCGAAATCTGTCGCACAGGCGGGATTATCCAACAAGTGTTAGCCAATTGCACTATTTATTGCCTTTGATTGTTCTTCATCAATCTTGAGCGGATGAGTTGAGGCTGAACTTTTCACCGAGCGCGTTCTGATGAATCTAAGGACATGCTGATTTATGCGTTCCTGCAAGCGCTTTGACGTTCTTCCCACGTAGCCACAACTAGGGTTGGGACTTCGGGATCAAATTTGAAATCCCGGGATCGGGATTTCCCGATATTTTCGCTCCTCAATCCCGGGATTCCCCGGGATTAGGAAAAGTAGTAAAGTACACATACAAGTTACACAAATAACATTTATTCCTTGTGATATTGAATTGACGCAAAACATAAGAGCATCAAGAGTATCATCGTTTAGATCAGGGGTCCCAAACTCCAATTTGCTCGCGGGCCAATTTCGTAGTTTTTGATGACGCGGCGGGCAGCAGCATCAAATAGGGGTATAATATGTATTTCCCTGCACGCCTTTTTGTCGGACCTTGCAGATTGGCATTCCATACACATTGTGAAAATGTAATACACTATTGTAATTTTCACGGTTGTCACGAAAAAGTCATATTTTTCAATATTGTTTCAAAATATTGTTGTGTTTGGCATAATTTGGCGACATAAGGAGTTATATAGACAGTTAGAAACCATGCGAGACGTCAAATGCATCGTGTCATCGTAAAAGCTGTCGCATTATAGTTTAGCAGCTAGTGGGCGTTTGATGTGTGATAGCGATTCAGGTTTTTGGAGTGGTTTCAGAATGAAATTTCAAGTTCTCAAATCCGAAATCTGAAATTTTCGAGTTTAATATTGTCGATTGCTTGAAAAGTCAAAACGCCGACGTGGGCCGCAAAAACAGTTTTGGCGGGCCGCGTGTTTGAGGCCACTGTTCTAGACAATCCGAGTTTGCCGAGTTTGTGACACTGCTTTATTACCAAAATAAGAGATATGGCGCTACATAAGCCTTGGTAGATGCTGTTCACAAATCCCGGGATTTCATCGGGACCAATCCCGGGATCGGGATTGCTTCAAATCCCGGGATCGGGATTTCCCGGGGTCCCAACGCTAGCCACAATCACAGTGACACTTAAATTCGTAAACTACATTGCTTTGTTGAAGTGCCGAAGCATGTCTTTACGTGTTGCAGGGAGTAGTTGCGTTGTCGTGAAAATCACGTGGTCTTCACTGTGTCGTAACACTTCTTGGTCGCTGAAGTCATTTTTTCGTTTTGCCCTTCAATTCGAGACCATATCATTTTATGGGTGCAGTGCCCCTTTAACATGACCTGATGCGAGTGCCAGCCGAAAATTCATCAGAGTAATTCAGGGCATTGTTACGGTCGCTGAATCAAGTAAACCCTTATTCAATACCATTCAAAATTAACCGTATAACACAGCTTATGATATCTGACTAGCGGTATCTCACTTAATGCTGAAAATCAATGTGCATTCAACCAACGTGATTTGGCGCGCTATGGTGGACTGAACAGTGAAACGTTTACTCCATGCATCAATATGTGATCGTGTGTGTAGAAATTTCTAAATAATTCAATATCCAGTTGAAGAGCTAGTTCACCCGATCCAAAATGATATAATGCTGCTGCAATATCAACGCTCGATATTGCCCCCAGACCTACTTTTTCTCCCGATTATTTGATCACTCCTAATTATACATACGATTAGCATGCAAACACAATCTTTTTCGTTGCGAACCAAACCAATTACGCGATTCAGGAAGGAACCGCAAAATGTTATGATTTTGGCACTTCCACTTTGGCACTTGATCGGCAGGTCGTGGGTTCAATCCCCAACCGGGTCAAATTAAAGACCTTTTCAGTAACGCTGGTATTTGGCGCTCAGCAATACCGACATGGAGGGGTGGTGCAAGACTTAGCAAAGACTCCTTAGTCTGTATAGTGAGCAAACAGCCACATTCTCTTCTCTACTACAATATCTTTGCTTGGTTTAGCATTAAATATACATACTTTTGTTAACTGGGATATAGTATCGAAACTATAATTCTGATCGATATATCAACTCGGCATACAATTTCAGTATTCGAAAAACTCCTATTTCACTACCCGACTCGAATCATTAAAACTAATGGTCGATTCAAATTCGACTACTCAAAACACTGTGCCAGGCCCTAGTGACGTCATAACGGTTTAGTGACAGATTTGTACAAACTACTACGGATGGTGTGAACGTGAGGTACGTTCGCGTTTTGTGTGTGAACCTCGGAAATTTAGAGGTCCACGTTCACAAACGAACCTTGGTATAGGTTCTGCACTATTAACCTTTTTCATATATTACTATTTTCACGTCGTCATAACATGTTTGGTATATATTTATTGCATTTCAACTGCGAACCACTGTATGCATGGCGCTGGCAGCATAAAAATCGAATCTAAACAAGCATTCACTTTAACAATCTCAAAAGTTGTACCTGCTTTGTTACAAAGCTTTGCTCGAAATATCCAGCTTTCTGTTTGTAAATATTTAGATAACTCTGAGCTTGACCTGCAATCACACAACATCAAGAGCGAAATACGCTACATGTAGGTAGTCAGCGAATTAGGCTTATTCAACCAATCAATGAAATTGATATCTGTTGTCTGATGTAAAAAATCTGGCAAAGCGTACGGGGTCCATCTCGATTTCATATCTTTATTGTATCATAAAAACCACATCCGTGCGATCGGGGAGTTGGCTACTGCTGTACAACTTGCAGAGGTGGTCAGTAACGAAGTACTTCTACTTTTTGGAAGTACTCAAGTAGTTTTCCTCTACTTCTGCTACTTACTCAAGTAGATCTGATTTTCTCTACTTCTACTTCATAATATTTTGTGATATACTTACTAGGGTTGGATTATCCGGATAACGGTTAACCGGTTAACCGCAGGTATTTTCACTATCTGATATCCGGATATTTTTCTGCCGGTTAACCGGATAAAAAAGAATCGTTGCTAATGCATTTTACACGTTTTAGTAAGCTTCAATAAGTCGTATTCAGTGTTGGCACGGCCGATTAACGAGAAGCGTGTTGCCAATTAGCGAGATGCGTCTGTACACATTGCACAATGTAATGTGACGCGATCTCCTGCTGAGAAGATCGTTAAATTATTAGGTCATTGATTGCCACGCGCTCGGCTATCGTCTCTGGCCTGATTTATCGCGTCTTCAACAAGCCGATAGTTCCACTGGATTGAAGAATCGCATCTGCAATAGGCCATGTGCAGTGTACACACTATTCCATCGCTGGCCTGCACAATCGCATCTTCATTGGCTTGGTGCTCACGATATTATCGTTGACCTGCACAATCGCATCTGCAATAGGCCTACGAACGATATAATCGCTGGCCTAACCATCTCGGACCCAGCACGCATTGGCTCCTATCTCTCGATGGCTTGTTGACGATATGCCGTTAAGTGTATTCTAATTAGTGATTCTGAGAGTGACACCGCGAAACTGAATGACATCGAATGTTCGCAAAAATGTGCGTGCGTGCAAGCGTAATTGATTTCCGCTGATGATTAATTCGAAAAAAAAATCGAAACCCCCTGATTTTATTTCAGTCCCCCTACATTTTCGGCTGGCTGCGTGCCTGATCACGTGAATTAGAGCGAGGTATGATGTCGGCATCAATTCCAGTATCAGCTAGTCGTCCTTCTAGTACTCTAAACCTAAACATAAGGATGGTCAAAAGGATGCAAAGCCGTTGAAGTTTCCGGCGTACGACCTGCCAACCTTTTGACTCTCTACGAAGCGCTGCTTTCTATTCAGCCCACTTATGTGGAAGCTGAAAAAGCATTCAATGAACGTGGACTCTTTGTTACAAAATTCCGGTCCCGGCTACAGGATCCCACAATTGATGCATCTGTGCTTTATAAAGAGGGCATTGCAGAAGCAGTGAACATTAAATTTGCGTGGTTTTTCTCGTATTCGCTCATACTGTAGGTACTCTACAATAACACTGTGTAATGATTTTGCGATCCGTTTTACATGCAGACCTAATGAAATCGATTGTCTCACTTAGCAGTTATTATCCGGTTCACCGGTTAGATAAATTCCAAAATATCCGGATATATCCGTTATCCGGATAGTGAAAATTATTGATATCCGAACTAACCCTAATACTTACTTACTTACTTTTCGCTATTTTCAGTTTGTCAAGTAGAAGTAGTTTAATCCCCCAATACGGAAGATAGCCTGAGGAATTTTGGGGCTGTTTTCACGGAGTACCAACATTTAATATTCATAAAAGTCAAGTAACGCCCTGAAATTTTGTTGCGCTTCGCGCACAGTATTTATGGAGTGACCAATATGTTTTCACGAAAGTATCAGTGAATATAATTTAGGTACCGGATTGCTTGGTTCCGTTCACACCGAATTGCCGCCCGTATCAAATATTTTTTCACGGTAAATAAGGCCCACCATAACGTTTGAAACTACCGTTTTGCAATATAGAAATTACGTATCATATCGTAATCTAGCAGCCCATGACGTGTCCAGCTAATCTGGAAAATCCCGCATTTTTTAACGCTACACTTGTTATAGCAGATCACTTTTGAAGCTTTATGGACAAAAGACATTAAATATATTTTCCGCTTTCTATAAGTGGTATTTGTATTTCACATTCAATTCCGAGTATCATAACTTTGAGTTCTAATTACGTTCAGCTCTTTTGTCTGCAGAACATATATTGAAGCATAAACGCAACTGCAGTAATTCCTCTATTTTCCGAAAATCAAGTTGCACTAAATATAAATTTTACGATTCATAATATTTGTTATTAACTTATACTAATCGCGCAAAGTGTTGAAACCGTATCCGATACAACTTCCCCGTATTGCTCTTCGCCTAAACTTGGGGCCTTATCATATGGGGTCGGGCGCCATGCCATGATGTTCTCTAAAACGTAGTATTCTACTAAACAAAAGCTTAGTATCGCATTTTCATATCAATACTATAATTTGCATCACATGATGCGAAAAAATGCTTATTCTGTCGAAAATTGATATCTCATGGGATGCAACAATACGAATCAAGCTCTCTGCACCTTCTGCATAGCTCAATTTGCAGCTTTTGACAGTCCATGCGAACAAATTAAGACTGTTTTCAAAACTACTTACTTACTTGAGTAGATTTAAATTCGGTCAATTCTACTTCTACTTCAAGTAGTTTCAAGTTACTTATGGATGAAGTATTTCTACTTGTACTTGAGTAGATTTTCTCGTCGCTACTTCTACTTCTACTTGAGTAGCTTCCTTGACTACTTTGACCACCTCTGATAACTTGTTAACAACACTCAGACTCCGAATTAATTGTCTGGTCTGGCCTACACCGTTAAGGCGTAAGCATATATCCCCTTGCAAGTCCTCGTCAAAATTGTTGACAAAGCTAAAATATTGGTTCGATGGAATTAATATATCATTTCATTGCTCCAGTTGATACATTTGGCGACGCTTAAAAAGTCAGTATGTACTTCAGCATTGTGGCATTATGTGGCCCGAGTCGTCGCTAGGTATCGTGTATATATTAATATATATATCTCTTCACTGAAATTCAGGGTTTAAATTAGCATTATGGCGTCACGTGACGCGACGTCATGAGGTTCACGATCGCGTTCACACAGAACATTTCAAAAAGGTTCGCGTTCACACGAATCTGAACCTTTCAGAGGTTCACACCGTCCCTACAAACTACCCATTTATGCCCGTATTACGAAACGAATGTAACACTCGAATTAAGGATAATTTGCGGAGTTATCCTCTGTTTCGTATTAAAATAGTGTTTTTGTAAAACGGGCATTACTTGCGGTCACACATCGCCGATTTTCGTAATACCGATCGGAACCTGAGCCGCGATGGTATTATGAAATCAATTTCTGCGCTTTGTGAGACCCAGATACTGTTATGGCCGTGTTACGAAAACAAGAATTAATTCGAGAATTGCGTAATACTCGGATAGAAACTCGGCCTACAGTAAACTCCGGTTGGTATTACGAAAAAAATGTAATCCGTCGCCTACTCAAAACTCGCATTACATGTAATTCGCGTATTCGCGTCATATATCTTGGTCATATTTGTGATACCGGCAGTTGCGCTTTCAGTGTCCAATTGAGAGTCTGGGATTATGGGATTGAAGTGCGCTGGCTCCATTGCGAGTAGCTGGAAATACAATTGCAATAATCAAAATGAGAATCAATTTTCTTCAGTGAGAAACAACACCATGAGCAAACCAAATGAATTGTCCATCAATTCCCTGCGCCTGAATCACAAAATTCAGGCAGCAATGATATATTCCGATTTCAATTCAAGATTGAGATGTGTTTCAATGTTCACTGATGCCAATGTACACCGAAGAGTGGCAAAAGAAGTAGGCCTACAAACCTGCTGCGAAATTGGAGTTAATTCTTTATCCTTGAAGGATCCACCACCGGTCTTCACATTTTCTTTGCGGATAAATGTCATTTCTTTTCCCGCCTTTGCTTTCAGGTTCTTATATAGAGCTCTTAGCTTCATCCAATTGTCAATTTGCCGTGTATGGCTGTCCATATTAAACTCAACCTGAATCTTTGTCCAGGCCAACTCCTTGGAATTGTTTGTAAATTTATTTGTTGATTTGTCCTTTAATATAGGCCACTTTTCCACCAAATTCAGCAAAAACTCTTTTTCATACTCTGAATAGTTTGTTCTCTTTTCAACACTTGAATCCATATTTATAATCTTGTGGCTATGAACTAGAGAACTAGAAAAATAGCTAATCGTTAAAAAGTAATAGCTTCACCACAGCACGGTTTACACCACCCACCACCGTCAGTTTTGTAACAATAGCAGATGCAGTACCGTAACTCAAAATTTATTGCAACATAACGATTCATTGATCGTTAGACATCATATGCTTCATTTAGTAAACCTGAACTGTTCCTTAGGTACACGAATACATAGTGCGAAACAGCCTTGAAATATTTCAAAATTCCCAAATTTGGCACCCTACTGTACGTACGTATTACCTGAGTTATCTATAGTGACATGCTCCTTATGACCGATCATTGATGCTGAAAATCATCGTGAAAACACAAACCGCTGGCGTAACGATAAATTCATGTGCCGGTATCACAAATATGACCAAGATATATGACGCGAATACGCGAATTACATGTAATGCGAGTTTTGAGTAGGCGACGGATTACATTTTTTTCGTAATACCAACCGGAGTTTACTGTAGGCCGAGTTTCTATCCGAGTATTACGCAATTCTCGAATTAATTCTTGTTTTCGTAATACGGCCATTAGTTAGTTGATGGTCAACGAACTAAAGGTTTTTTAAGTAATTCTAGTTCTACTTCTAGTGGCGAATTTTAAAAAGTGAGTAGTTCTAGTTCTGGTTGCCGATGTTGAAAGTTGAGTAGCTTTAATCCTAGTTATACGTGGGAGTTTTAAAAAGTGAGTACAGTTCTAATTCTGGCTGCCGATTTTGAAAATTGAGTAGTTCTAGTTCTAGTACCTAGTTGCGCATTTTGAAAATCCAGTGGTTTGTACACGTCTGTACACGACTAACTCCACTTCTACTGCAACAGTTTCAGAAGTGCGACAACTTTATGCAAACCATATTATCATGTTTGGATCGATTTTCATCATTTTACGTCAGTAGTTCTGAAATCATATAGTCTCCTATAAATGCTATGACGAAATGATATAAAATAGGCTACACAACACAAAATGAGATAGTAGGTATTACATATTCAGTTAACGTGATGGTTGAGCTAGTTTTTGCTCTGCTGGTAGGAAGAGCCGGTCAGTCCCATGTTATACTGAATAACCGCGACATTGCACTTGTTATCGTTTTTCTAAGTAACATAGTTGAAAGCCCATATTTACAACACTATGTTGATGGTAACGGCAATAGCAATGACATAATTATTTCATTACGATTAGGGCATAATTTGTTTAGTTTTACTCAAAACATGGTCGAATTATGGGTTGCTGTTTTTTCATGCAGCTTCAAGAGTTCACTTTCCTTTTTATTAAATTATAATTCCTTTCTTTTGAAAAAGTGGATTACACTCTGGGGGCCATGGTCCACATGTTAGGAACCTTAGTCGCGTTACCGTGCTACGTAGCTTTCGTATCACGGCAACGGAATGATTAGAATTTTCAACCATTTTGGGATCGTTGGTGGTTTCGTGATAATTCCCAAGACCGATCTCGCAATTTCGAGACGTTTCCAATCGTTTGCGCGTCGATCGAGCAACCAAAGCATACCTCGCCCCTCCCTGCCTCTCGAAAGTCTCTACTTCAATATTTTTCATCATTCCCTTCAATGATTAATCTGGACATCTCTCTAGCTAGGTTACTGGGCTCATACAGATAATCGGGTAGATATTACACAACATACGGCCCGCGGGCCGGCTCCGGCTCGAGGACAGCTTCCCGTCTTACATGATAATGTAGCCCGTGGCCCCAGTCTGCCGAGATTCCCCACTGCTTGCTTACTACGTCAAATTTAAGTGACTCTATGTTATTATATACGTGTATTCGCAGCGTGCGAGAGTGAATCTTACGCGTTATAGTTCGTCAAAATGAGAAGACTCGCATTATCGGCGTTTACGATGTACTCAACCCTAATGAATTGATATCCTGGTAAATTTGGAGTACCGGGCTTATCGAACGCCTTGAAATCTTACTTTAGGATTGCACAGTGTGCTAATTAATCACAAAGAAGTTGACATGGCGGCGCCTGTACACTGTACAGGGT